>JAAGEH010000020.1:1147192-1231766 GCA_011751065.1 Lasiurus cinereus
TTTCTTTCTTTCTTTCTTTCTTTCTTTCTTTCTTTCTTTCTTTCTTTTCTTCCTTTCCTTCCCTTCCCTTCCCTCCCCTCCCCTCCCCTCCCCTCCCCTCTCCTCCTCTCCCCTTCCCTTCCCTTCCCTTCCCTTTCCTTATTCTATAGCATTTCTTGCATTGCTGGTTTGGTGGTAATAAATTCCCCTAGTACTTTTTTGTCTGTAGAGCTCCTAATTTAACCTTCAATTTTGATTGATAGCCTTGTTGGGTACAGTATTCTTGGATTCTGATCCTTCCTTTGCATGACTTTGTATATTTCATTCCATTGCCTTCTGGCCTAATGAGTTTATGTTGAAAAATCAGTCACCAATCTGATGGGGTTCCTTTGTTGTCTCTCTCTCTTTGCTTTTAAGATTCTTATTTCATCTTTGGTGTTTGCCAATTTAATTATAATGTGACTTGGCGTCGGTCTTTTGGGGTTTATTTTGTTTGGGACTCTGTAATCTTGTTGGATTTGTTTGGGTTTTTTTCTTCCCTGTACCTGGGAAGTTTTCTGTCATTATTTCTTCAAATAGGTTTTCTATTCTTTGCTCAGTTTCCTCTCCTTCTGGCAACCCTATTATTTGTACGTTTTTTTGTTTTGTGTTTTCCCAAAGTTCCCTTAGGCTCTCCTCCTCCTTTTTTATTTTTTTTCTAGAAGCTGCTCTACTTGGTTATTTTTTACAACCTTGTCTTCTAGCTCACTGATGTGGTCCTTTGCTTCTTCTAGCCTACTCTTTTTTTAAAAATATATTTTATTGATTTTTTACAGAGAGGAAGGGAAAAGGATAGAGAGTTAGAAACATCGATGAGAGAGAGACATCGATCAGCTGCTTTCTGCACGCCCCCTACTGGGAGATGTGCCGGCAACCAGGATACATGCCCTTGACTGGAATCAAACCTGGGACCTTTCAGTCTGCAGGCCAAACGTCTATCCACTGAGCCAAACCATTTTCGCCTCTAGCCTACTCTTGATGCTTCCTATTGAGTTCTTTACAACAGCGAGGTAATTTTTCATTTCTTCTTGGTTCTTCTTCATTTTCTCTTGGTTCTTACTCATATTGTTGAGTTTGTCTTCCATTACTTTCAACCACCTTATGACCATTTGTCTGAATTCTTTCTCTGGCAGGTTGCTTGCCTCTATTTCGTTTACTTCCTTTTCTGGTGATGCCTGCTTTACTTTCATATGCGGGCTGTTTTTTTGTCTCCCCATGGTCTCTCTTTTCCAGGTGTCTGGTTATATATTTTTCTCTCTCTTCATCCCAGGCGAAATCCAACCTTTCCATGGTGAAGTATAGAGCTCCTCTTAATCCCCCTGTTTGCGTTAATTGGGGACCTATGTTCTGTGGTTTGCAGCTGCTTTGTGGGTCCCGCAGTTATAGATTCTTAGACTTCCGATAAGATCCACCCTCCCCTTCAAGATGGTGCAGTCTCCGCGCCCCAGTTAATTTTTTAAAAGCATAAACACTTTTAGAGTATCATCAGTGTACTTTTGAAATTTTGAAGATTACATTCTTGAATATTACAATAACTTGGATTTTGAAGATTACATTCTTGAATATTACAATAACTTGGATTTTTTTTCTCTGACAGTCCTCTTAAGTTGGTACTTTGTCCCCATGTTGGTGAGCAGAACTGAAACTGCTCATTTCATTTAATCCTCCCAATATTCCTGTTAACAAGAGCACATCACAGACTCGCCCTCTAATCCCGCTCACACTCATCTCAGGACTTATCACTTGTAGTTTCCCCAAAACAGACTGAAGGGAGAGCACAATGAGCCTGGGAAGGGCAGTCTGTCCTGGGTTGCTAGTGACAGGGGGGAACACCTTGCTCACCAGGGCTGAGGTCACCCCCTTTTTAGGGTTGATGTTAAGTGTTTAATATAGAAGGCACCCCAGGAAAAGCAGGGTGGGAGTCTAGAGTGGGAATGGGCTCAGGCCTAATTTGAGGATGAGCCTAGGTGTGGTCTGGCATTTTGACCAGGACAACACGGTCACCAAGGAGGAAGCTAATTCTCCATATCCTTCCCTCTAAGGGAATGATTTAGCAGGACCCAGGGACAGGATTATGTACTGTTTTTGCCCCAGCAAATGGAAAGGCCCTGCGACTGCCACTTTGTTTGAGGCACTGCCTCTCATGGTCTGCGTGGGTGTGGGACCCTGTTTGTGGTTGGAGCCCGAGAGCTCTATGCTGTAGCTGTTTCCTTTATATTCACTTGAAATGGGAAATTTATATTCATACCTTTGTGGGTTTAAAGTAGAACATGTGCATCAAACTCAGCCCTCACTTGTCCACTCCAGGCGTTCTTCTGATGGGCATAAATATTATCAAAAACAGATTTCTCGATGTCTCTTGGTAATATTTTTGAAATGACCATGAGTTCAGTGTCTCTAGTTATATAATTTGTCTCTCAAGACAGATCCAGGGCTCTGAAGACACGAGGATGCCCGCGGCGTGGCCATCCTGTGTCGAAGGAATAGGTCCTTCTGTTGAGCTCTGGCTCCAGGTGCAGAGTCCGCCGCTGCTCTGACCTCACTGGCGCCCTAGCCACAGATCTGCTGATTGTCATGACTGTGTGTCACAGTCAACCCCACAGCCAGCCATGAGGGACCAATCAAAGTGGAGTCTTTGTGGAATAAATAGATTTATTTCCCTCTGTTCCTCCTTGTTTTCTTTTTCCCTACAAATTAAGTTTCCTGTGCAGTTTTAGGCATGTTTTTATGGTTTTGCTTTTTATTAAATAGCTATTAATTTATTTAAGTATATATTTAGCATTGCCTAAACACAACTTTTGTACCCAGAATGTCCTAATTATTTTATAAACTAGAGGCCCAGTGCACAAAATTCATCACGGTGGGGGGGGGGTGGCGAGAGAAAGGGGAATTTGAGTCCTTCAGCCCCGCCTGCGCACTCTTCAATCTGGGACCCCACAAGGGATGTCCAACTGTTTTTTTAGGCCCAATCCCTGTTTTCCCAGTTCCTGCTGAGTCACTTCCTCCGAGAGAAGGGAATGGAGAATTTTCTTCCTCCTTGGTGACTGTGTTTCCCAGTGGGATTGGGCCTAAACGGGCAGTCTGATAACCCTTTCACAATCCGGGACTGTTGCCTCCCAACCACTTGCCTGCCTGCCTGCCTCTAGCTGCTTCTGCCTGCCAGCCTGATCACCCCTTAACCACTCTCCTGCCAGCCTGATCAATGCCTAACTTCTCTCCTGCTGGCTTCATTGCCCCTAACTGCCATCCCCTGCCGGCTTGCTCACACCTAACTGCCCTGTCCTTTAAGCCTGGTTGCCTCAAACTGCCCTTCCCTGCTGGCCCAATAACCCCTAATGGCCCTCCCTTTTCAGCCTGGTTGCTACTAACTTCCCTCCTCTGCTGGCCTGGTTGCCCCCAACTGCCCTCCCCTAGAGGCCTGGTTCCTCTCAACTGCCCTCCCCTGCAGGCCTGATCCCCCCAACTGCTCTCCCCTGCTGGCTTGATCCCCCCAACTGTCCTCCCCTGCAGGTCTGATTCCTCCCAACTGACCTCCCCTGCTGGCCATCTTGTAGTGGCCATCTTGTGTCCACATGGGGATGGTCATTTTGACCACATGGGGGTGGCAATCTTGCGTTAGAGTGATGGTCAATTTGCATATTACTCTTTTATTAGTTAGAATATCAGCTCGTGGGCCTGGCCAATGGTGCTCAGTGGTTGAGTGTTGACCTAGGAACCAGGAGGTCAAACATTGATTTCCTGTCAGGACACATGCCAGGGTTGAAGACTTGATTCCCAGAGTGGGTGTGCAGGAGGCAGCCTAGTGATGATTCTGTCTCATTGATGTTTCCATCTCTCTCCCTCTCTCTTCCTCTCTGAAACGATTAAAACAGTTTTTAAAAAATGATACTTAAAAAATATTTGCTGGTGGAGTTTATTTATCCCTCTACCATGATTGCTGATATCCTTACTTCACAGAGGTGGAAGCTTTGGCACAGAGATCACGCTCTTTATTAGCTCAAGGTCAAACACCTAGTAAGTGTGTCAGGTGGGATTCAGTACAGATGATCTCCTTCAAGTAAGGGTTTGTGCTTCCAGCAGACTTGCTGTTGATTTAGAATCATTTCATCTTGGTGGGGTGGGTAGTGAGGATGAGAGAGCTGTGGGCCGTGACCATAGCTGAGGGATGTATTGCTAACTTGGGTGTGGTGGCTGCCTCTGGAGGAGCCTGAGGGCTGCCGGTGGGAGGCTGGGGAGGTGTGGTTAACCACTGCCGTGTTGCTGGAAATACTTTTACCAAATGGACCCATATCTCCGTATGGTTTCAAAATTAAAAGTTACCTTTGAAAAAATTATTTTGGTATATATGCTTAGCTCCAAACTTTAGAAATGTATATTCTAAATAAGAAATTAAAAGTTTACCAGCAAGCATTTCTATGGAAGCAGCTTTCGGAACTTGATATTCTGTATTGTAATTGGCCATTTCTAACATCTTGCAGGGCTTTCTCTAGTTTAAAATAGCCGCAGAGTTGAGAAGGCATTTCAGGGCCATTGTTATACCTGACTCGTGTAATAAAATATCCCACGTGTGGATTATTAGAGTGCATTCATTGTCTTAGGACCTAACGGAACGTGGTTCTAGTCCGTAGGAAGTTGGAGGAAACATAGTGTGGACTGTGGTTGCCATGCAGACCCCAGGAAGACAGGGCGCCTGCTTACCTTCTGTCAGTTTAGCTGTAAGAAGCAGAGGGTGGTGTGTTGCCGAGTTGAGTTGCGTTATATATTAAGTCAGTCAAGAAATCTCATGAAGTTAAAATTGACCATGAAAATCATATATGTAACTAACCTGTTGACCTTAACAATACAAATAAATAAGTAACTTCTTTGGTTAATACATACCTGAGGCAGTGTAGTGTGTGGTTAACATGCCTGGGTTTGAATTCCTGCCCTGCCTTTTATCAGAGTGTGACTTTGGATGTTAAACACTGTGCCTTAGTTTCTAAATCCATAGAATGGGATGACTTACCTCATTAGGTTCTTGTTTTGATTAAATGAATCAATATAATACAATGAAACACTTAGGACTTTTACGCAGCCAAGTGCTGAATAAATATCAGTACTCTAGTTTTGTCTTTTTTTTTCCCCTACCTCATTTCTTATGGAAAGACCAAGTCTAGTTTGAGGACAGTAGGGTGTATAGAGGAAAGAATAACTGAGAGACTTGGTGGAGAGCAGCAGGTGCACAATTGAGTTATTACAGCTTGTTGCTTTTGTGATGCTATTTGGGAGGAAAGTAATTTTATATTTTCAACATGAAATCGTACTCTGTGTGTGTGTGCATTTTAGTTTTAGACTATAAGTGTGATTTGTATTCATTGTTCTTCAGCCTTCACTATTGTTAGCTTTAAAAGGGCCAGTTTTTTAAAACATCCACCCTGATGGTGGTGCTCAATGGTTTATAATCATCTGCAAGTCACCGAATTTTCAATGTGCATTTACACGTGGGTGTGCCCTCCTCACACTTATCTCTTCAAGACAGAGAATTGCTGTGGGAGAGAGAGGAACCAGTGGTTTCCAGCCCTCCTCCTGCCTCTCAGGAAACTGGCTCTTGTATGGCCCCTCCCCTGTGTGTTTGGCCCCACACCTGTGTGTATGGCCCCTCCCCTGTATGTTTGGCCCCACTCCTGTGTGCATGGCCCCGCCCCTGTGTGCATAGCCCCGCCCCTGGGACCTCAGTGGCTTTGGCTACAGAAGCCTTTTCTGATTTGAGGAAGAACCTTAAGTCTTAATCTTCGATCGGGACAGATGTGCACAGTAGGTCTCCACCAGGGCTCCCAAAGGCCTGGTAGCCTGGCAGGTGCTGATGACCATGGGTAGGTTGAAGAGCCCAGTGTGTCCTCCTTCTCTGCACTTCGCTGGAATGTGCTAGAAGGCTTAAAGGGTTGCTGTTGATAAGCAGTCAACCAGATGTTTGTTTGAAGGGCATGTTAGGTAATTGTATCCAGAAACAATTCTCCACAAACCCTTTCCTGTCTTTGTTCACATTCATCTCTGCTCAAGCGCCTTGTCAGGTAACTGGCCTTTCTTAGCATGTTGACCTGATACACTGGGCCCTCTGGGCCTCCCTCATCCCACCCCAGCCATACACCTGGAAAAAGGCCTGAAATGTTGTCCACCTGCTGGCCTTTGATTCCCTCAAACAAGGAATGCTCTCATTGGGTTCTGCAGCCTGCCCTGTGCCTGCCCTCAGCCTGCCCACAACCTGCCCTGTGCCTGCCCTGTACCTACCTACAGCCTTCCCTGTGTCTGCCCTGTGCCAGCCTGCAGTCTGCCCCTAGCCTGCCCTGTGCCTGCCTGCAGCCTCTCTGCATCATGCTTTGTGCCAGCCCACAGCCTGCCCTGTGTCTGTCCTGTGCCAGCCCATAGTCTGCTCCTTTCCCTCCTGCAGCCTGCCCTGTGCCTGGAGCACTGGGGGAGGCTGCCTGGGGCATGTTTTGGCTGTGGATTTGGCATTCTCACAGTGGAGAGAATGCAGGGAAAAAGGTCAGCATCTAAAGTGCCTGAAAGGAGAGAAAATGGTTTAACACAAATTATTTTTAGAAAAATGACTTTTAGTTCATGTAAAGCCCAGATATATTGAATTCCCTTGGAATCTCTTTGCTTTTGATGAGAGTTTTATCTCCTAAAACTGACAACAAAGTTTACTTTTGTTGGAGTTCAGCCTTGAGTGTTGATTTCTAGGTTCCATCATTTGTTTTGTCTTCATGCAAGTAATTTCGTTCCTTAGTGTGTCTCCCTCCTTCTTCACCCGCAGTGTCTGCCTCTTTTCCTCTTCATCCCTCCCAGACTTCCTTCTTCTTCTGAGCTCATAATGAAAAAGGATCCTGAAATTTTATTTTCAGCTGAAAGAATGGGTCACACGTGGCTTCATTAGGGCCTGGGCAGGCCTCCCAGGATGAATTGGTGTCCCTGCCTCAAAGCGAGTAGAGGGTCCACTGAGGCTCAGCCCGATGCTGGTGGCTAGCATAGTACTGTCAAGGGAGGCTTGGGTGTGGGTTCTGAGCTAACTAATGCACCTGCCTTGGAAGTTTCGCTTTTATTTGGGGGATGGACCCTTCTCAGTCGAGGCCTACTTCACAGAAGCGGCCCATGTGCGCCTGGGAGTGACCTGGCAAAAGGTTCGCTGTCCAACACCCAAAGCCTCTTTAAAGGGACTTGATGAGGAACCACCTGGAATGTGTAACTTGGTCACAAAATTGGTGCTGTGAAGGAGCTGAAATAGCTCTTCAGGTTGGGAGGTCACATCTTCCCATGCCCAGCTAACAAGCAGCTCTTTATTCTTTACAAGGTCTGCCAGGTGTATTTGGCTCATGTTAACTTGAGTCTTGGCTGCTCAGCCCTCTTGTTAATGAGGCCAAAGTGTACATTTCTGCTGCTTGTGGACCAAGCTCCGCCCTCCTTCCTGGCCACCATGCGCCCTGCGAGTGTGCAGTTGGGAGTGGGAGAGGAAAGTTGTTGTGCAAGGTGTGGTGTGGGTTAGCCCAGCTCCCTAATTCTCCCTGAGAAACCCTCACATATCCTCTGCCCACAAAGGGTCTTGTGTTGTCTCCATGTCAGAAAGATGATAAGAGTCAATCAAGGTTAATGGAAGATGCTGATGTCGGCTAGAATTTTGGACTTTTGCCAGGACATGTGCAACATTCAAAGTGATTTAGGGAAACTGGGCCATGGTTCATTGGGACAGAACTTACGAGGAATGAAATGGTGGAAACCTACAAGGAAAGAATGATGACTTTCAAACATGCAGCAATGAGATTGGGCATTGCAGTAGCTTAAAAATATGCTTTCTAGGAATACACTATTTTCTAAAATCTTAGGATGGATGGGATCACGTGTGGATTGTAGGTTCTTTAGACTTGAAAGTCTTGGTTCCTGCCTAGAGAGGCTAACATGACAGGCTATAAAAGTTAATATTGTATTTTGGTTATTTATTAAGGAATTGCATATTAAATAGAACTACTTCAGTTACTAGAAACTTTTTGAATTTTAAATAAGTGATGAGAAACATATATGTCCTAGAAGATAAATATTTGTACAAGGCAGTTCAATCTTTTCAACATGCATATTTTTAAAAAAACAAAACCCCCAGCAATATTTACCCTAAGTGTAATTTGCAAAGTAAAAGGAAAGTTTGCACTCCTGTATGACTTGGATTATTTGTCATATTTGTAACAATAAATGTGCAATAAGTAAAGAGCTGCTAGGAAAGCATTGCTTAGCTTGGATTTTGGAAATTCTAGTATTGCCTCTGTTACACCTTAGACATCACTCTTTGCCAAGAAAAGAAAATGGGGCCCAGAGAAATTGCGACTTGCCCAAGGTTATAAGCTAGGAAGTGGCAGAGCTTGAGTGGAAACCAGTTCTCCTGACCCTCGGGCCAGTGATATTTCCATAACAATGTGCTGATTTTACTGGTGTGTGTACCCATGTACACGCCTACGAGTGCATATTTGGTGTGTATGTGTGAATGAAATAACACTTTTACTTTCTTTTAACAAACTGATTATACACTCAATGACTTGGAAATACAATTTTATTTCTCCTCCTCTCAGGGAGCAAATTTAGCCTATTACTTTATAGCCCTGAGGTCTGTTGACATGTCTGGATATAGAAGTGACTTAGTCTCGGCTTTGTAAGCTGTATAGAGCGGGTGAAGATTCCAGTCATAAACTGAATCTGGGGGGAAACAAACCTCTGCTATCTTTCTGGTCAGTCTCATTCCCTTAAATGTAACTGTTACTGGAGTTTCACTTGAACATGTGTTGACTTATAGATGTGGCCCTAGTGTGGTATGTGACCCTGAGGTCTTGTCTTCATGATTGGGTTCTGCCTGTTGCACTTGATTTCAGGAAGACTCTACTTGGAAGCGGCTGCCCTGCAATTGGCCCTGGGCTTGGGGAGCTTCAGCCTTTCCTTCCCTGACACCCTGAGGAGAGCCATGGGCCTGGGCTCTGTAAACTTGCATGCTTGCCATTGACATCACTGCAAATTCTCAATTTCCTCATTTGTACCGTATTTGACCAGACAAATTGTGTCCACTTGTAGGTCTCTCTTTTCTGTCCTGCTTTGTCCTTATTTTGTTCCAGTTTTGTCTTCCTGTTTCCTCAATTTCCTGTGTCTTTTAGGAGAATCAGGCTGACCTGTGTCAGAGATCACCATGCTATAGCAATTTCTAATGATGTAAATATATAGTTTACTTATGTCTTTTAGTTATTTATACCTTTTCCATTGTACATTTTGAAAGACCAAGGATGAAATATGTGTTAAGTGACCAATGTTATAGTAGTTCAAAAAGAAATGTGTGTATGTGTGTGGCATATACACATGCAGTGTATAGAAATAAGGAAATAATTTTATATCTTTACAAATATATCCAGGAGAGCACTGTGTCAGACACATGGTCTTTCCTGAGGCTACTCTGGGTGCAGGGGTCCCTGGCACCCTCTGCCAGTCATGGCAGCAGTTGAGGAAACCAGCCTCAAAGCAGGCAGACTGCTGCCGGGCTAAGAGGTAGGGACCTTGGGCAGGTAGCACTTGGGCTTTTGTTGTCCTGCCTGCCTTCTTGGTTTTGAGGCAGAGACTAGGGCATGCCAACTTTAGGAAAAGGCTTGCCTGGCCATATTTGTCACCATGGCCCGCTGCAAACCACGTAGGTGGCACTCATCATATACATATTTGAATCTAAGCTCCAAGGGGGCATTACTGTGCATCTCATCTTGGCACTGTGGCTCAGCCTGGCTGGTGGCTAGCCAGGGCTGGCGTTGAACACATTTGGGCTGGCAGGATGCTCAGAGGACATGGAGGAACATGCAGCAGGAGTCGGCACGGCATTATTTGAAACCAGAGATTGGTGCCCAAGGTGCCCCCATCCTCCTCCGTTTCTTTGCAAGTGGAAATTTTGCAAGTAGACTTCTGCAGCATGCGGAGTACAATTTGGCTGACAGCAATTTCTGGCAAAAGAAATAACCAAAATTATTATTCAGTCATGGGTTTTTAACAGCCGCAAAGCAAGTGGATGTTAACTAAATGATGCAATTTATTCCCTTCACCCTTATTGCCAGCTCGCCTATTACGGAGTGACTGCCAGTTTTCAATAAGTGGCACCCAGATGGTATTCGCATGCCGCCCACTTGGTTACAGAGCCGAAGCCGGAATAACTCGGCAGACACTACAAGCTGTGGGTCAATTGAGGGGGAATGCCTGTTGCTCACAGTTTTGCATATGTAAATCTGTTAATGTTATGTTAGTACTGTGCGGGCTAAACACAAGCATTGCCTTTCTCTGGGGGCCCAGCTGAACTTGGCCCACAGCCCAGTTATCCAAGGCGGGGGCAACACTGCAGTTGGAGGATGCTGCAGTCTGCTGCCTTCACTGCCTCTGCTCTTGGTTGAGCCTCCTGCCGGGTCTGCCATGGGTGGCTCCTACCAGGACAGCGGGCCAGCCTAGAGGCAGGAGGTGCAGGGTGGCGGAGTGGAGCACGTCTATTTTTAGGCCAGCCCGCTGTGCCTGCTGCTTAGCTCCCATCCGTTGTGTCTGCCACACTCTGTTCCCCATTTCATCAACTGCAGATGTGGGGCTGCCGTCTTAAAAGTCATGAACTGTGTTGTCTGAGGCCTCACAGCCAACATCTGCTGCAGCAGCTGAAGGGAGGGCAGGGGAGTAATTTTCGGGAATGCATTCAAGTGCCTAAACTTCGCCTCTTCTTTGGCCTGTGCAGACAATTATTTTACACTAATTGCATCAAGATAGCAGCTATAAAAACTAGATTTCAATCGCTCCCCCTTCTCGTGAAAACTGCAGGACATAGGGCTGTCCTTTCTTCTTTTTATTGAGGTTTATTTCTTGTTCTCAAATGCTTATTACACTGGGTGCAAACAACAACAAAAATGCTATAAAAAGGCAAGAATCATAATACGTTTAAAAGCTGAAAGGACCTCTGGTGTTGGTTTAGCCAATGAAAATGTCCCTGCAGGTACTGTAAAGTTTATGTGCCATATGAAAAGCATTAAGGCTGTTGTTTTTTCATGAAGGAAAATGTTCACTGTTGAGCCATTTTGTAAATTATTTTAATGCTGCATTTCTGCTTAAACCTCATGATTTTGATATACAAACCAGTTGAATGTTTTCTGCACAGACCCTGGCTTTTCTTAAATTTTATATATGGGAAAGCCTGTGTTTGTATTGGACCTTCTGGTTTCTTTCATATTGAAAATCCATCTTGCATGGCCCCATGCCATGTGGCGGAGGAATGAGTTGAAAGACTCAAATCTCAAGTGTTGACTTTTGAATTCTAAAGATAAGGCAAGACTGTTAATAATAAATATATAGAAGTTGCTTTTTTAAAACAGGAGTAATTTGATCACAATAAGAATAACATCTCTATGTATGGGCTTTCTAGTACATTGGTCTGTTTTCAACTTTTCATCTTCTTGTAGAGACAACATTGTATTTAGTATTCAGGTCTTTAAAAAAAATTCTCTCAGTAACTTTGGTTAACTACACATTCCAGCATCTCCGACTCTCAAAATATATGTTCCGGAACCTTCTGCGGCCTCTGTTGTGCAGCTCCAGCAGCTCCCCGCTCCTCACATTTCAGGTCTCTGCGCTGTGCTCCAAGCAGCAGATGGAAGCATGGGGAGTGTTTTTATCTTTTGTCCTTCACACTGTAACCCGATCTCCAGCGTATCTAGACATCTAGCAGCAAATTTACTATGTGAAAGTAAGGAGATGATTTAGAACATGGACCAGCCAGGGAGAAAGGGTTCAAGAGCACTGTATCAAAGCCAGTCTCTCCACCCACTCCCATACCCCTCTTTTTCCCTCTATGAAAGCAATGGTTTCTGATCAAGGGCATTTATAAGTATGCCCAAATATTTTTCTGTTAACCTGCAAACTGTGATTGACCAGTGGATTTGATAAAGGTATAAATATGGGTGCAAGGAAAGTTGAATAATTAGAAGCTTAGAAGAAGAATAATGGTAAAATAATACACTTGTCCATGCCTTGCAGATGGGCAGGGCAGTTAGCATAAGAGACATTTTCAAGTTGCATATCAGATTTGAGGCAGAGGCTAGATTCAAACCCAGCCGTTCAGGAAACCACATCATCTCAGGCTTCATGGCATGTGTGGTTTTAATGGCAAAATATTTGCAACCTTTTTGTTATGGATTTCATATCCCTTTAACTTGTTGGCTTAAAAAGAGTAACGACAGTTGTCTCTTTTCAGACTTGGATTTGTGTTTGGAATCTAATTAGTATGAGTATATTAGGCTAGTAGCTGTATCATGGTGTTAGGTATTTACTGCACTTATAAGTGTATGCAGTACGTGCTCACGTGTATGTTTGCTTCTATGGCGTGTGCATCTGGGGCTATGACCTGGGCTCAAACACCAGCCGTGGGTTGGAAGATTAGGAAGCCTTGGATGAGTCACCTTAACATCTGTAGCTCTGCTCCATCCACTGAAAAGCGATGACAGTCACAGTGCCTGCCTCTGGATTGTCACAGCAGTCAATGAGATGGAGTGCCTGAGACACTGGCATGGTCATGCACAATGTATAGTGTTCTTGTTCTTAGAGAATGCTTGCTGCTGTAATTGATTATCTCTGTCCTTGAAAACAAAGGAAAACTAGAGTCGTGATAAATACCATGTTTAGTGTAGAATTTAACTTTTCCTTCTGCAGGGCAGACTGGTTCATGCTTCTTGCCCTCCCGTTCCGTCCCCACATCTTCTTACTCGCCTGGCATCTTTGCACATCCTGTTTACCTCTGGGTGTCAACCTGCATTATTTCTCTGCTGCTTATGCTCACCGTTAGTTTCTAACCTGCTGGTGACATTTCCTCCATGGTTTAGCCAGAAAGCTATGGGGAGTTGTTAGCTGCATGTGGAGTTCTCAGTAAACTTCTTGCATGTCAATATTTTGTCCCATTATAGTCAGTAATATCGGATACCCACACTGTCAGAACCAAACTAGAGATTGAAGAAACTAATACTTATAGGTATATTTCTTGCCTAAAATAAATTAAAAACTTTCTGCTGGTGTTGAGAATGGTATTCATTCAACAGCTGTTTTCTGAGGGCCTACTATGTGCCTGTGGACAGCAGGTGCTAGACAGACATGTGATGCCCTCAAGGAGCTTGAGGTCTGAAGTCTGGCCTGAATCTTGGAACATTCAGTTTATTTGAAATCCATCTTATTTTATTGATTTATATATATATATATATATATATATATATATATATGTGTGTGTGTGTGTGTGTGTGTGTATTTTTATGTATGTATATATATTTTTATGGACTTCAGAAAGAGGAAGGGAAAGGGAAAGATACAAACATCAATGAGAGACATTCATCGGCTCTCTCCTGCATATCCCTTCTGGGGATTGAGTTTGCAACCTGGGACTGTGCCCTGACTGGGAATTGAACCATGCATGACCTCCTGTGCATGGGATGACACTTGACCAACTTAGTCACATCGGCTAGGCAAAACACAACTTATTTTAATCTTTGGTTTCTCTTAGGCTTTGGCCCTTGTTTTTTGTACACTCACCCACTGACTCTCTATGATTCCAAGTTAAAACTTATACTAAGAAGAATGATGTCAAAGAATCCCATTCACAGCAGCAACAAACATTACTTAGGAATAAAATTAATGAAAGAGTGCGGAGACCGGTTTGGCTCAGTGGATAGAGCGTCGGCTTGCGGACTGAAAGGTCCCAGGTTCGATTCCGGTCGGGGGCATGTATTCTGGTTGCGGGCACATCTCCACTGTGGGGCGTGCAGGAGGCGGCTGATCGATGTCTCTCTCTCATCGATGTTTCTGACTTTCTATCTCTCTCCCTTCCTCTCTGTAAAAAATCAATAAAATATATTTTAAAAAAATTTAATGAAAGAGGTACAAAACTTGTATGCTGAAACTACAAAACAATATTTAAATACACTCAAGGACCCTAGCTGGTTTATTGGCCTATGGACTGAAGGGTCCCCAGGTTCAATCCCCAGTGTAGTTCATGCAGGAGGCAGCCAGTCAATGAATCTCTCTCATCATTGATGTTTCTATCTCTCTCTCCCTCTCCCTTACTCTCTGAAATTAATTAAAAATATATTTAAAAATAATAAAATAAATAAATACGATATACTGTGTACATTGACTAAAAGACTGAATACTGTTATGATGGCAGGACTCCCCAATTGATCTACAGTTTCAAAACTATCAAACTCTTAGAAATTAACAGTTTAACTCTAAAGATCATAAAATTCAGGGTGTCCAGGATAGCCAGACCTTTTGAAAAAAAGCAAAATTTGAGAACTCACACTTAAGAATTGAAAATTTGCTACAAAGCTACAATAATTAAGGAAGTGTGGTATTAGAATAAGGATAGACATATAGATATCAGTTGAATAGAGTTGGGACTCCAGAAATAAACCTTCACACTTATGGTCATTTGATTTTTCATCAAGGAACCTAGTCCAATCCAATGGGGAAAGAATAGTCTTTTCAACAAATTTGCCGGGACAACATAACATCTATGTACAAAAGAATGAGATGGGATCCCTACTTCAGAACATACACATCAAAGACCTAAATGTAAGAGCCAAACATAAAACTTGTAGAAGAAATCATAAGAGTGAATTTTCATCACCTTGGATTAGGCCATGATTTTCTACATATGACAACAAAGGCATGAGCAATAAAATAAAAAATAGATAAATTGGACTTCATCAAAATTAAAAGCTTTTGTGCTTCAAAGGATACTGTCAAGACAGTGAGAAGATAGCCCACAGAATGGGAGGAATGTTTTCAAGTCCCATATCTGGTAAGGATCTAGTACTTAGTATATATTAAGAATGCTTACAGTTCAACAATAAAAAGACAGCTGACCCCGTTAAAAGATGGACAAGAGATATGCATATCTCTTTATCTAAAGAAGATATACCAGTAAGCACATGGGAAGATGCTCAACATCATTAGTCATTAGGCAAGTGAAAAACATCATAAGGAAATTCTACTTTTCAGTTAGTTGGGTAGCTGTAATAAAAAGAGACAATAATGTGTTGATGAAGATGTGTAGAAATTGGAACCCTTGTACATTGCTGGTGGGAGTGCAAAATGGTTCAGCCATTCTGGAAAATAGTTTAGAAGTTCCTCAAAAGGTGAAACAGTCATCATATGACCCAGAGAAGTGAAATCCTGCCTATAAAAAACAAACAAACAAAAAGCCTGCACCTCAGTGTCCATAGAAAATTATTCATAACAGCCCAGAGTGGAAGCTGCGTAAATGTCCATGTACTGAGGAAATGAACAAAACTTGCTCTGGACATATATATCATGGACTGGTATTCAGCCATCCAGAGCATCGAGGCAGAGACGCAGGCCACAGTACAGAAGAACCTTCAAAACGTGGTGGCCAGGGACAGAGCTCACACCGAATGCCAAACTCTGATTGATCCCATTTATTTGAAAAATGCAGTATTGGCAAATCATGGGAACAAGTGGGCTAGTGGTTGCCTGTGCCTAGGGAGAGGCAGGAGCAGAGAGTCACTGATAATGGCTACAGGGTCCTGGGCTGTGATGATGATGGTGTGACAGGTCTGAACAGACAAAATGATTTAAGTGTGCAATTCAGAGAGATGAGGTTTATGGTATGTGAATTATATCTCAGAAAAGATGTCAATGTCTCTGCTGAGGCTTACTTAACAGGGAGGTGCAGCCATGTCAGGGGCGCTGTGGGCTGCGCAGGGGAGCTGCGGGCTGTGCAGGGGATTGGTAGTGAGCGCTCCACCAAGCCTGGTGTCTTGGTTCCTCCAGTTTGCATTGTGGTCGGGATGTGGCCACAGATGGCATGCAACACACAGGGGTGTCAGTGTCCAGTAGAACTTTATTCATGGCTCCCTGGCTGCCTGGTGCCCGGCCCTCTCCTGTCCCGACCGCAACGCAAACTGGAGGAACCAAGATACCAGGCTTGGTGGAACACTCACTACCAATTCCCTGCATAGCCCGCAGCTCCCCTGTGCAGCCCACAGTGCCCCTGCAGTGACATGGCTGCGCCTCCCTGGTAAGTAAGCCTCTCCTGTGCTCTCCCACATGGCTAAGCCACTGCCATGTGGGTCTCTCTTCATTCAGATTCCCTGTGACTCCCTTCTGGGAAGGCAATGCCTCTGCCCCTCTGGCCCCTGTGTGCCTCTGTCTTTTCCCAGGCTGGGTGGCTGGCCCCATTTAAACCCTCTTCAGTGACTATGTTAGAGCCTCTTTGTTGGGACTGCAGGGCAGGTAGGACTGGGTTAGGACAAGGCCTTGTACTTGGGGGGCTGTGGCTGCTGTGGGCAGGGCCCAGGCTGTGGGTCTCAGTGACACCCCGTTTCTGCTGGGACCACGTGCTACTGTTCTGAAACCAGGACGTGGGCGTGGTGTGAAAAGTGGCTCCTCCCGACCATTGTGGGCCCATATCTGCTAAGAACATGCTAAAAGGGACCACAGAACCTTTCCCACAGGATCTGGGTCATCTCTCCAACATCCATGCTTTCCATGCAAAGATTTTCCTCTAGAAGCCATGTTTTCTGTGCTTTTCCAAGCCAGAACAATTCCCCCACACAGATAAATACATCTAATAAATAAAGAAAGGGAAGAAAGAAAAGAAAGGTTTAAAGAAGCTTAAATGATTAATGTCAGCTCTTTATTTATGTGGCTGACTGCAGTGCTGAGTGCGTCCTGGTAGATGAGCTGTGTGCAGAATTCAGGGAGTGCTGACTGTGGGCAGCCCGAGGGGCGAGCGGAGGTGGGGAGGCACCCATGGCTTGCGTGAGAGCAGTACCTTACCGTGGGTGCTATATTCTTCAGCAATTCTTGGGTCACAGTGAATTACTGAGAGACCAGAAATTTTTCTTCTTTGCCCTAAAATAGTTATGAGATAACACTGGGGAGGTTGTTTGGTCATAAGGAACTGAGGAAAGGTAGGCGGACCAGGGAGATCTGGGCATTGGATCCTTCAGTTCCTTCAGGGAGTGGTCCTACCTTCTCTGGTGCCACTCTCCTTCGTCCTCCACTCCGTGGCTCCCTCCGTCTATTGGTCTGGGGTCCAGACTCTAGGCTGTGCATTGTTTCCTCTCCCTACAGACTGACAGTGTGCAGATGGCCGCCCTCACTCCCCTGAAGTCACCCTTGGTCCTGACCCTGGGAAAACAGGAATCCTGTCTTAGTTATTTCTGGATACTCAGTGCTTTCTAGGTCTCTTGGTTTTGTAGGAAGCTGACAGACAAGCCCAGGAGAGGGAGAAGGGAGGCGTGGGTGGGGGTGGGGAGGGTGCTGGGGTGCAGCCCTCTGGGAGGAAGAAAAACCCAGAAGTGGAACATCAGGGGCCCAGGCCAGGCCCTGTCACTTCTCTGTTCCGTACTGCGCATCGCCGCAGGGCTAGTCCCGAGTTCTCGGTGAACCTGCTCTGTCCTCATCTCGTGGAGCTATGGCTTCCCTGGAGGTCAGTATCTGCAGTCAGCATGTCCCATGAAAACTTCTTATAGTTAACACTGCTTTTGAAAGTCCTGGTGATCATGTGCAAGTGAGGAGAGATGCTCAGCCGGGGCCTAAGGAATGAGCAGGTTTTTAACTCCTTTTGCTCCAGGGTCTTTGCCCCTGATTTGCACTGATAATGAACACATTCTTTCCCTGTCCCCCCAAGGGGCTGCCTTTGTAGAGAGAGGTACACCGGTACAATGTGATTTTACACATCTCAGTCCAAGTTCATTGGGGAAGAACTTAAAAAGCGTTTGAGGGCGTGGGCTCAGGCCTGTGCTCATTCCTTGCCCAGTTAGCTCTGGCTCAAGAGTTTTCCGCTACATTCAGGAAATGTTCATACTTTTAATTAAGGCCTGAATTTCCCCCGCAAAAAAGAATAAACAATGGGAGTGAGACAAAACCACAACTTAGAAAATGACAGTTGCAGTCTGACTCCCGGCCCTGTGGGACCTTGACCAGAATCGTGTTTCAGAGGTAGAGCCTGACCTGCTCTCACACTTGTGTCTCTGGTTCTCTAGACAGAGCCTAGGCCTGACCTTCGTAATGAAGTAACCAGATGCTGAGTCTATTTACTCTGAAATCTGAGGGTCCCTGCCTTTTAGAGAAAACTGTTGAGCTGTTTCAACTACCATTGGAGTGAAGCTTTCTAATCCCAGAGTTAAATCAGCGTATTCGTTTTTGGAACTCACGGCCTTCCCATAGTGCTGAGGGTTGGGGTTTTTCCTCAATTGCTCATTAAGGATTAAAACCACTTTCAATTCATTGTAAACAGGGTGGGTTGTAAATAGAAATTTTGGGATCTGTTATTATTTCTAATATTTCTTCAATCTCTCTGGAGAACCCCTTCATGTTAGCTAAACTTCCATTTCTTCCTAGAAAGAAAGAATAGGTCTGAGCTGAACGTTTGTCTGGAAGGTGTTTTGCATATCTTCCCAACTCATGCTATTGTCCCTTAAAAAACATTTAAAAATCATTCTGCCAAATTAAAAACCTGGGTAAGGGTATGCATTTGAAAGTGCTCATAGAAATACATACCTTTTTCATCTTGCCAAATTAACAGTTGTGAAATATTGAAACAATTTATTTCAAATTATGAAAATTTGAAAATATTTTGTTTATAGTTAAATACTCACTGGCTGCTCTACAAGTATTTCATAAAACTGGTACGATAACCTTAACTTATAGTAGATTCTAAACTCTTTATTTCTGGTTATGCAAGCAAAATATATGGCCAGGATCCTATGCTTTGATTTGAATTGTTTAGCTGTGACTCATGTTTGTTTCCTTCAAGGATGAGGTATGTATATCTCAGTACTTCTTACTCCCTCAGAAAGCTACGCTCCAATACACACATGCAGTACGGGTGGAGGGAGGGCAATGCACACGTAGCTGTTGCTGAAGGCACTGTCTGTTCCCTGGTGTAGAAGAGTAGGCGGGGCAGGTGGGGAGCTCGAGTAGCTTCCCTTTACTTTTCCTGCCAAATTCAGTAAAAAAAGAAAATGTGCCCAACCTTCTTTTGGTCTCCTTAGGCACAGTGGTACATGGGTTGGGGGGATTTTGGCATCATTGAGAATTTTAATAAGCAAGTAGGTTTATTTCTTATTCTTTCTTATTTTAAATCCTTACCTGGGGTTATATTTATTGATTTTAGAGAGAGAGGAAGGGGCGGGGTGGGGATGGGGGCAGAGGAATAAGGAGTGGGGGAGAAGTGAGAGAAACATCGATCCCTTGCCTCCCCTATCCACCCTGATGGAATCAAACCTGAAACCTGGTTACGTGTCCTGATTGGGAATCGAACCTGCAACCTTTTGGTGTATGAGATGACACTCCAGCCATCTGAGCAACCTTAAAATGGGCTAGCTGTACCTTAAAATGTTCGGCCATAAGAACACCCACACAGTCATCAAATTAATTAAATCCTTCAGCGAGGACGACTTTCTTCCCAACAGTTTTAGGTGAAAATGAAGGAAAGATGATAACCATCCAAGGAGTGGATTTGGCTGTGGGACCAACCATCCACTCACTTTCTGGTGTGGAGTTGCTTTATTAATAGTTCCCTTACGGAGCTCGGAGCTCAGTGTTGCAGAGCAGGAGGCCTTGTAGATGGGGGCAGAGAAGGCTGCTGCCTGTAATTTCTGTTGAATCCTGTCGGACCTGAGACTTTCTAAAAGTAAACAAGTAAAAAAGAAGGTAGCATTGAGCAGGTGGAAATCACAGAAGGGCCTCTTTCTGAAGTGTATTCTGAAATGCTAGATACACAAAGCACATAGGTGTAGTGTAAATGTCACCTGTCCTCCACCTACCTACACGGTCAGGTAGAGTCATTTAAGGCAATGGGTCCCATGGCCACTGTGATTGAAGGATCTGTCAACCTATGCGCGCAGATATTCCCAGTCAAGCCCTTTCTCTGTGAGTTTCAACCTGTTGGCCCACCCCAGACATCTTTGGCTCAAAGGTTGTTACCTTCCTCCTCAGATCTGATAAACCACTTCCCTCCTAAGTGGTCCCACTAGAGCTAACCCTGCATTTAGATAGGAAAGCGAAAGAAAAGGCAAGATGGTCCTGAGCGTGGACTGGTACAGACTCTCTTTCCTCACGAGGCAGTCTGTCTCCCTTACTCTGTTCTCTTCTTTGGCTCTTTCTTCTCTCTCTTCTTTTCTGCCAAGTTGTTTTTATTTCTTTCTTCCTCTTTTTTCTTTAATCCTCACTTGAGGATATTTTCCCATAGATTTTTAGGGAGAGTAGAAGAGAGAAGGAAAGAGAGAAACATTGATGTGAGAGAAACACATCAATTGGTTGCCTCCTGCACGAACGAACCCCAACCAGGGCTTGGGCCAGGGAAGGAGCCTGCAACCGAGGTACATCCTTAGACCAGAATCGAACCTGGAACCCTTTGGTCTGCAGGTCTATGCTCTATCCACTGAGCCAAACCAGCCAGGGCACTAAACACTTTTTGAAAAGTCACCTCAGCACTCAACCCCAATCATTAGGCTGAGAGCAGGAAGAGTCAATTTTCCAACCAGACTGAGCTGCAGAATCTGATGTTGGGAGGTTGGTGTTTGGTTTTCTTTTGATCAGTCAGAAAAGTCTCCTGTATTAAAATCTTAAGTTATGTTTTATAATTAGACTTGGGGCAAAGTTTTGCCTTATATGGCAATCTCTTTCAAAACCAGGAATGTTTCTTGGCTTAGCACTCCTCAAAGTTAAATATTTTACAGTCACCATTTGTTGAGGATACTGAACACTTGCAGATTTTCTTAGAAAATAGCCTCTGTCTTCCTTCTTTTACATCTAACCCTCCACCTTCAGGCCAACATTTTGACTTCTTAAATTCTGTGAACTTACACATTCCTGTTTCTGTTGGATAAACTATTCCGTGTGTCCACTCACCATGCCCCTCTGTCCTCCTACTCAGGTGTCAGTCCTCTTATCACTGTTAACCCACGGTGTTTCTTCACTTGTGCTCTAAATCAGGGCTAGGGAGCTGCATCACCAACTTCATGTTAATCTGTGACCTCCGAGTTCCCTGGCAATATTGGAATGGAATATCAGTGGTCCATATACGTGGATATTGTGAATAATTCTGGAGGACATTAGAAGGTCAGGCATCATTTATGATTTCTCTGAGTTTGCTTGATGGCAATCACCGCTCAGGAAGTCAGTCAAGCTTCTTGGTGATTCTGTGTGGGCAGCGATGATCAGGCAGTGGAAACCAGTCTTGTCTGTTCCACTGTGTGTTTCACATTTTCTTTGGGAAGGCTTGTCCACCAGACGACTTGGGGACCTCAGCTTTTTCTTTTTCCTGAGCTGATAGTTTGAAAGTCAGGGAATTCTTTCTACTTGTACTACCTGTTTGTCAGCAATTTACTAAAGTTGTTTATATTTAACACTCTACTGGTTCTGGGAGGTGCAAGTACAAGCCTGGTTTTATAAAGAGACATAAAGAAACCATGGTAATGCCTGCATTGTTGAGGACCTCTATGTTTTTTTAAACCTATATACAAAGTTCCTTTGCTTTTGTTTTTTCTGATAACTTCATGTCCTGAAAATACCATGGTCTTTATGTTTGAATGGCCCAACATACCATTATGGCAGGATTGCCATTGGGTAAACTAAGATAAGGTGAAATAATGAGCAGATACACATGAGAAGCTTTAATTTAAAAGGAAATAAATATATTTGAAATCAAAGTACAGGTAACGTAGGATGAACTTTTTAAGAGTCAGCGTGAGTTTTGAGCCTTAGATAGCAGGCTTCCCTTGGCATTCCGTTTGGATCCTTTGTAAAGCATGACCTGACATAATGCAAATATCTTTTTTCCTGCTTGTCTTCCTGTTGCATGGATTCTTGTTCATGAAAAACAAAAACAGAAACAAAGCCTTATTTTTAATTATATCTTGGTGAGACTTTTCTTCTCATCTCAAAGAACAGGGGCGGAGAGGCTGGTTTCTGCCAGCACCTTCAGTAGATAGTCAGGGATGGTCATTGTCTGTGGACTGGACACCAGGTCTGGCAGAGCTTGAGCTCTGTGCTTTGCAGCATTTAGCATCATCTGCATTCTCTGGGATCATGCAGTCAGACCCACAGTGTAGGGGTGGACACCAAGGGTCTGCCTTGGTAGAGGACCCGGTGAGAGGCACAGCTTTGGAGCCATCTTCCAAACAAGCTCTTACTGTCCACCAGGGAAGGGGTTTGAGGGCAGGCCTATGTTCACTTCAAACCAGCTGGTCTCAGTGATGGGGGAATCACTAGCTATTGTTAACTGATGAATCTTTGTTGTTAAAAAGTTGCCTGATAGTCGCCTGTCACTTGTTACTGTTTGATGTGCTGCCCTGTTTAACTGGGGTTGCTTCCTGTGTGTGAGCCTGGCTGAGGGTGGCCTGGCTGGCCCCGGCTGCATTCGCCTGGAGAGGACCCTTTTCATACCTACCTACTGCCCACACTGCCTCTGCTCACCAGGCCTTGCTGTGCAGTCTGGTGAATATTTTAATATTAGATTAACAAGAAGATGCCAGTATATTATTTTGAGTAACATAGGTTCAAAAGGTTCATTTGAATGCGTGGGGCAGGGTGTGTGTTTGGGGGAGGGTCATGGGGTGCAGTTCACAATTTTGACATCACATTCAGGACTTTTAATAAACATGGATTCCAAGATGAGGCCCTAAAATGCTGCTTGTGCTTCTAAGAACCCACTTCTTCTGATGGAATTTCCTTATAAGACTCCCCTTCTACCCCTTAGGCCTTGATAAGTATGCAGGTTTATGTAGACGGTGACTGTGCCCATTTCAGGAGCAGATATTTGTATCTGTTGAACTAGTTTTCAAGATTTCCCTGGTAGAGCATGTCCACCTGGACAGCTGAGGCACAGATGTGGGCCCAGATTCTGCGCTGTTGCTTATGTGCGATTGTGGGATCTAACAGCGACCCTCGGAGGGCTGGCCCTGCCCTGCCTACATCCCTTCATGTCCTGTCCACCTCACTCTGGTTGTTACGTTGACTGACATTGAGTGCGACCAGTACTTTCAGCTCATTAACTCATAATTTCTTGTTATTACTTGATTTTTAAAAATGTTAATCATGTACATTGTAAAGAAACCACCTTTATCCTTGTAGTTAGAAAACAATCAGTCTCCATAAGTAGAAGGTGACGATGAACAGAAGTGGGAGGGTCCAGCAGCTCTGAAGGGGAGGCTGCCTCGATGTCACATGGCCCTGGGTCCCCTGTTTTCAGTGCGAATCTCACAGTCACCTGGGAGCTTTGAAATAACATGACTTCCCACGGCCACAGAGCCAGCTCATTTAGAATGAGGATCTGGAATCTGTGGTTTTTTTAATTCTCTCAAGTGATTGATCAGTTTGTTTTAAGCTGGCGTTAGCAAAAATTAGGGATTTTTCTGAAAAGAGATTACCATTGTTTTGTGGTAGCCAACATTCTCTGCTTCCCACTGTAGCCACAGAAGAATGAATGTTTCATTCAACATTGATGTTTCCTTTTATTCCTAAAGGTTTTTTATTTCTGCCCCAGTTTTGGTGAAATTATGTATCACTTGTGATAATTCATTTTAAAAATTCCTGAGCTATGTGGTGCACTTTCATGAAAATTCATTTAGATAAAATTAGATATTATTGTTTAATGAGGTGGCATTTCAATTTAGACCTTGCATCAGGCATATACCGAGAATTCTTTATGGAAGAGTTAGGTTCATTTGAGTAATAAAGGCTGAATCATGGGGCTTTAATTCTTAATCGCTGTGCGGATTGTTATCCGTGGGATGTGAGCTGTCTTAGTGGTATTCAATCAAGTGTCCACTTAGCCATGACTGGAAGTAATTGCTCCCAAGTGGGCCGCATGGTGACCTGTTAATACTCGATTTGACCCTGTGACCTTGTCTGCCCCATTGTTTAGGATTTTATAGCAGGCAAGTCTGTGTTTCTGTGAGGTCAAGTAGATAGCTGGAGGTCAAACATTTCCTGATTGCAGCCTTGTCCACACTGTAAGTCGCCAAAGCTGTGGCTTTGCTAATAGCCACTGCTGCACAGGGGACAGGCACTGTTTGAAAATTGTCTTGTCAGCCTGCATGTAAACAGTTTAATATTTTACGGAAAGAAGTTCATTTTGTAAATTAGGTATGAATAATACATTTGTAATTACTGCTTGTGTCTTTAAACACTTGTGTCTTAATTGGCTTGCTTTAAAAAAATGTATTTGCATTTGCCAGCAAGCTAAAATTAACTCTTGTAGAAACTCAGCCACATGAGGACGGGGCCTACCAGGCCTCTTGGCTCTAGGTTTTGACGGGAGCTGATTCTGGCTGGACAGCACTAGTTTTTACCTTTGTTATTAGATGCCTCAGTGTTATTGATGTTGCTGCTTGTTGGCTGGTAATATAAAATTTCCCCCAAAAGTTACATAGAAATATTCCCTCTGTCTGTGAGTAACTCCAGTTAGCTCCCCATCTCTCAGCTTTGTGAATTCAGTCACATCTGCCCATTTTAGGGTCCCATCCCTGTAACCATGCCTTTTCACTTTCTCTCACTCTTAAGACGCTTATCCAAGGGGTTTTCTACCAGTGCTTACTTACATGGCAAAATATAACTAGAACAAAAGAAAACATACAATCAGAAGAGTTGACAAGTAGAATGTCATCCAGGATGACTCTGGAAATCAACGCGAAATAAAATACTCATTTTAAGCAAAATTAAGTGACTCTTCCTGATCTTTTGCACCTTCTTGTTAATCTAATATTAAAATATTCACATGTGATTTGATTAAGAAGGAAAACCTTAATTGCTCAAATTTAAGGGCTGTTGTTTACCTTAAAGGTACATAAATTGCTTTTCTCTGAGGTGCAGTTATTTGTGCTGTTTTGTGTAAACTTCCTTTTTGGGCCAGTTTCCTTGTGAATTAAAGGTAGTATCATTAAAGGTAGTATACTTTATCAGAAAATGTGTACCCTCCTTGGCTTAAAGTGAAACACGTCATTTTCCCAGTATGGAAAGGGCTAGCAAAACCCAAAGGAGTACACACTGGTACCTGTGTGATGGTCAGAGGCACTTCCCACACTCTGTGCCATGGTGCCTAGGCTAGATGTCGGGGCTGAGGACGTAGGCAGGGGTCTGACCTGCGACGCCAGCTGACTCAGCTCTCCTGTTAGGTTGGGTCATACTCCTATCGATAGTGTCATATTTTTGCTTAGCTGGGTTTTTGGCCACTGCCATGGGGAAAAGCAAAGGTACATTTGAAAAATCCCTGTGTGACAGAAAACAAGGTGGCAATGTGCAATCTGATTTCAGGTGTGCGAAACTGAACAGTACACATAGACAGATGGCTTATTAGTAAGTATTGTGTTGTTTAAGAATGAAATAAAAATATCTGCCTTTCAGTTTCCTCCCTAACCTAATAGCTACAAAGTTATTAGGGCTGGTGATAGTTGTTTGGACCTAACTAATCAATAAATAGGATTGTTAGGCTGTTCTTTGCCCTGGGGGGTTGAGGGAGAGGGGTCCATGAAAAAATTGCTAGAACACCAAGAATGCTATGAGCTGAGAAAATTTGGAAGTTTCTGGCATGATGCCACATATCTGTTGAAAAAGAAAAAATATTTAGACCATTTACAAATTTAAGTAAGCTAAATGGAGAAAATAAAAATTGTTCTTGATGATGCTACCCAGAGACTTATGTACACTATTAATATTTCAGTGAAAACATTTTTTAGCTTGCAAATACCAGAAACCAGAACCAGTCAACTTAAGAAAAAAAACATTTTTCAAGAATAAAGGGTAGCCCTGTCTGGTGTTGCTCAGTGGTTGTAGTGTCAGTCCATGCACGGGTCTTGGGCTTGATCCCCCATGCTGGAGGCAAACAATTGATGTGTCTCTCTCACATTGGTGTTTCTCTTTCTCCCTCACTCTCTAAAAATCACTGGAAAAAATATACTTGGATGAAGATTAACAACAAGAACAAAAAGGAATAAAGGAGTATCCCATGGGGCTGCATGCAGAAAAGGGCAGAGCCATGGCTGGGAACACCTGTTGACTGCAGTTCCTCTCATGCTTTTGTTCCTGCAAAATTTAATCATTCTCTGTATTTAAAAGAAACTTGTGTTTGATAGGAAATAGAATTCACTTTGAAATCTTCCCCTGAGCCCCTTTCTCACATTTACTCAGGCTGCAGTACCCAGATTTCAGCTTCTGGTCTCTGACCCTCCTCAGCACACGGTTCAAGCCTTGCACAGTGCATTGCCGTGTGAGGGAACTACTTCCTCCCACCTTCCTGTCTTCTGGCTGTGGATAATCCAATTAACATGGGCAGACTGACAGGAGAAAATGTCCAAACTATATTCCATGCGCCCATACGGGGTTCCCTAAAACCTGGGACCCTAGGGCATGCTGAGCAGTCCAGGCTTGCTGGCCACCTTGAGCCAAGGAAAAAAAGGGGGGTAGTGGTTTGGGACTTCATGGGGGGCAGGGCAGCGCTCCCGTGGAGAGGGATAGTAGGTGTTAGTTAGATGGGCATCTTTGCCAGCCAGACAGGCCGAAGAGGATGACACTTATCTGTGATGTATCTCCCTTCCCAGAGCACCTGCTGGAATAAATGGCTTAAAATAATCAGTACCCTGAGAAGTGTCTTGGAGTGGCAAACAGGGTTTCCTGAGTAGAATAGTACTTGGGTTGATGTCTGCTTCCCTTCCATCGGTCAGTCCAGAGGAGCATGAAAGCACTGGGGTTCTGTCACCCCCACTTCCCTGTAGCAGCGGGGCCCGAGGGCCCCGGACCCTCCCCTAGAGCAGCCTTTCGAACTCATTGCTGACATTACTCTCTCCCTCCCTGCCCCCCTGCCTTCACCTTGCTCCTCAGCTTAAATACAGAGACTTACTGTGTCCCCTCCCGTGTCCTTGGGCTGCAGACCAGGCCCCAGGGTCTGCTGGCCATTGCCTGTGCCCAGTGTTGGGGTGTGTGTGGGTGGCTGTTTTTTACTTTGGTCTGTTACCTGCCTTTGTAGCAGTAACGTGGGCATCATTCCTGCTGTTCCGATCGTCTGTGGCTTACAAGTCCAGGATCAGCATGTGGGCCAGGCCAGGTCCTTCCCTCGCTGCCCCACCCCTCACCCGGCCTCTGCCCTCGGCTCCTGGTGGCTCTCCCTGTGGGTGTCTGTGCCCATGTCTCCTTGTTAGAAGCAGCCAGCCCTCCTGCCCCCATATAACCTCATCTTAACCAAATACCCCTGCAGTAACCCTGTTTCTTGGTAAGGGCACATCCTGGCCCCCTCATGATGCTCATCTCAGATAGTTGAATTTAGGAGAATTAAATGTGCAAAGCACCACGACTTCTCAGAATATTATAAGGCAGAATGCATTAGAAAGAAAACCATAGGAAGAGGTGCCTGTGGCTCTGGCCTTTACTACAGGCCATGTGGCCTTGGCCCACTTCTCCCTCTGCGTGGACACTGGTGTGAATACATGAGCCAGTTACAGGTCGTATTTCTTCCTTTTCATATGACCTCGTGCACAGTGTTTTGATGAATCTGTGCCAGTACATGGGATGATTGACAGCGTGGCATTGGCCCCTAGAGACCCTGGGTCATGGCTGCCTTCCGAAGCTCTGCCTACACTGCTGCCAGCCTGGCACTGCCCATGGAGGTGTGGCTGGCCGGTCAGGCAGTGGCTGGTGTCTTTCCTTCTGGGGGTGCGGATGTTGAGGCCTTACTCAGGGTCACACAGCTAAGCCAGGACTGACTGCAGGCCTTGCTGAACACAGACCCTGGATTCTTTGTGCCTCTGACTTACTGAGTCCCCCTTTCCTCGTCTCTCCTGGACAATAGCCTCACAGGAAAAGTGCTGGTATTTCCTGGCTTTTCGGGTTGCTTGTCTCTTTATAAATAAAGTAGAGTTTATCCCGAGCAACAGGAATGTAAAACAAGAAGTTTCTGCAGGTTGGATGGGCCCAGGTGGCCAGATGAGCCTGGGGCCCTCCCATGTGGCTGGGCAGCTGCACGCGGGCCCCGTGTCCTTGGGCTGCAGACCAGGCCCCAGGGTCTGCTGGCCATTGCCTGTGCCCAGTGTTGGGGTGTGTGTGGGTGGCTGTTTTTTACTTTGGTCTGTTACCTGCCTTTGTAGCAGTAACGTGGGCCTCATTCCTGCTGTTCCGATCGTCTGTGGCTTTCAAGCAAAGCTACTGAAGAACATGCCAAGTCAGGGCTCCATGAAAGGCTGGCATGTGGGGCCAAGCTGAGCTCTAGGCCGTTGGTGATATGCTGCCTGCCCTGGACACAGGCAGTCCCCTCTGCCCAGAAGGGGCAGCGCAGTAGAGGGTGTGCGAAGGGCTTGGGCCAGCTCTCGGTTGAGATGGGAGGGAAGTTACTCTGATGGGCCCAGGTCTGCTCTCCTGCATCTTCCAAAGAAACCAGGAAACCTAAATAAAAAGTGTTTAGTGCCAGTGCTGGAAACCAAGTGGAAATGCAGTCTATGCAGTTCCCCAAAGCATAGCACATTTCCCACCCCCTTGGGCTCTGGGTCATCAGTCTGCAGTCTGGGCCCCGTCAGGGCCTGGTGCCAACATCCCCCTGCCCCTGGCAAGTGCCAGCACCCAGGCCGGCACCATCTCTGACTTTCTCTACCCCTTCACCTAAGTCAGGAGCCTTCCCTTGCTTCTGTCTCCAAACCCCAACCTGCACTTTAATTGTCCTTGTTCCCAGGTCTTTTCCTGTGGTGGCCCCTCCCATTCTGGTGCTAGCACAGTCCCTGGCTACAGGGGTGAATATGAGTAGGGCTAGCGAGCGTGGGTGGGCCTTGTTTATCCCTGAGGGTTTTCTCCCTGTTGTCATCTGCATGTGTTTTTCTGAGTGTTGTGGGTCCCTTCTGGCAGGTGGCACTGTCATTTGTTGACCATGCCTTCTAAGTTGACCTGTGTTGCTTTAGAGAAAAAATAATAAATGTCATAGAAATTTCAATTGACATATCCATGCCAACCTGTTTTGAATCCTAGAGGCTAAGTGGAGACACAAGCCTGACAGGTTTTTGATCGACACAATCATCAGCATTTGGGGATCTATGGGAAATGATGATGTATAACCAGGAAGGGGATGATTGAGTGGAGATGGGCCCCTGGGAAGGTCCAAGATTTGCCAGGTGAGTGCTGATTTCAGAGCAGAAGCCAGGAGCCATGTCCTGAGGGGCTCAGGAGGTGTTCGAAGAGTAGGTGGTGAGCTGCACAGTGGAGCAAGGCTGGTCCGTCTCCAACCAGCTCTCCGTTGGTGCTGGGTTTGACGGGCCTCTTCTGGAACCTGCTCATCTCTGTGCCCACCTTCTGCCTGTTCACACATCTGCTGCTCACTCTTCATTCCGTGCTATGTTGCTGCCACCACATAGGCAGAATCCTACCAGTTCTCTGTTCTCATTGTCCCCCATGGTTTGCAGAGAGCCCAGCCTAGTATAAGCTCAGTAAATGGGATGGGGTTGAGGATGAGGTCACAGAAGGAAGGAGGACTTCTTTGCCCAGGTGAGGCTAGATGCTGGGACAAGTCAGTCACCCATATCAAATGGCTCAAGCCCAATGATGGCTTCTTCTTCCTGGGGCCTCTTCCCACAGGAGGCACTGTGTTAGGCACCTTTGTTCTCCACCTGGTGGCTCTGCCATCTTCTACATATGGTTTAAAGGTTTGGCGAAAAGAAAAATGAGCAAGGAGGAACATGAAAGTGAAATTTTATGGATCAGGTATGGACAGAATGTGCACGACCTGCACAAAAGCTCCATTTCCACTGACGAAAGTGTCCATAGAAAAGGAGATGGGGCCCAAGAGCCACTTCTGAAGGGCAGCTGTGCTTGGAGCTGGGCCAGATGCACAGGCAGGGGCTCCCTGTGCCGGCCCTGCCCCTGCAGGGAGCCTCCCGCCATGCGGCCAGATTGGGGAGGCTGTGGTTGGCCAACCCGGACCCTTTGCTTTCTCATCTGAGAAGAAGAGCATTGACGTTTGGAGCAGGGCATCTTGTTGCTGACAGTGACCTGACGAGTCCCTGTGGTGTGTTTAGTTTCTCAGCGCTCTTAGAGAGATGGCTTTAGGTAAAACACACAAAAAATAAAAAAAAGGCACTGTGAGATGGTCAGCAATATTCTCGCTAATTTCACTAAGCGGGTGAGTTGAGAGTTGTTCACTGGGGAGAGTTTATTCTAATGTGCTTTGCACTATTTCCAAAATAGCTAGTTACTGAGAGGATTTGTAGTTCTGAGGACCATCCATAGACCTGATGGATTTTATCACTTACACACCAAAGAAAGATAAGACTGCCATTTGATGCTGACAGCCATAGCTTTAAATATATTACTTAGCCAGTTCTTTACAAAAAAAAAAAAAACCTTACTGAGCATATGTTTATTAACTTTTGAGAAAGAGAGGGAGGAAAGGAGAGGGGGTGTTAGAGAAAGAAAGGAAGAGAAGAAGGGAGAGAAAGAGAGAGAGAGAGAGAGAGAGAGAGAGAGAGAGAGAGAGAGAGAAAAGAAACATGGATAGGCTTGCCATACTATACACTCTGACTGAGAATCAAACCTGCAACCTAGATATGTGCCCTGACTGGGAATTGAACCTGGGACAACGTTCCAACCAACTGAGCCACTTGTCCAGGGCCTACTAATGTCTTTTTTATCTTTGCAATAATCCACTGAGGTAATTTTCCCATTTTATAGTTGAGGAAACTAAGGCCTAGAGAGATTAGCTTGTTCAAGATAATACAGCAGAGTAAGTGGAGGAGCTGGAATGAGAGCCAGACAGCCTGTAAGCCAGTGCTCCATTCTCTCTGATGTGAACATTAGTCTTAGGGAAAGGGAGTACTACCAGCAGATCAGCATGCATGGAAGGTTGGCTGTTCTGTTCTCTAAGAATGAATGGACAGTCTCCATTTGATTGGCCAGGTTGCTCCAGTGGTAGTAAAATAAGCATCATTTCACTGACAATATTATAATGGACTAGAAGCCTGGTGCACGAAATTCGAAATTCATGCACTGGGGAGGGTGTGTCCCTCAGCACAGCTGCACCCTCTCCAATCTGGGACATCCCTCTCACAATTGGGGACTGCTGGCTCCCAACTGCTTGACTACCTGCCTGCCTGATTGCCCCTAACAGCTTCTGCCTGCCAGCCTGATCACCCCCTAACTGCTCCCTTGCTGGCCTGATTGATGCCCAACTGCTCCCCTGCCAGCCTGATTGCCTCCAACTGCCCTCCCCGGCCGGCCCAGTCACCCCTAACGGCCCTCCTCTGCTGGCCATCTTGTGGTGGCCATTTATGACCACATGGGGGCAGCCAACTTGTATGAGTGTGTGATGGTCATTTTCATATTACCTCTTTATTATATAGGAGGATGTTTCCCTGAGAGTTAATAAAGTGGTCCATATACTACTTGGTAATATAATCCCTGTTGCTAGTTTAGCTGCTAAACCCAAGGAGCTGCTGGGCAGTGGTAGAAACTAAACACTACAGGGACTCGTTCCCGCCTTGTTACCCCGAAGTGAGGTGGCAGGCTGCAGGCCCCTCCCTGAAAGCATTTTGTCACTGACCTCTGATGCTGGAGTCTGCACGGGCTTGCATGTGTTGTGATTGTTGTCTGTATTGTGTGTTGCCATATCTATTTTTTTGGTAGATTACCTTTAGGGTAGGTTAATACTAATATTTTTAGTGAAAGTAAGAACTAGTATTTTGGTCCTCCTTTGTGGATACTTAACGCACTGTATTAAAAAATGGGTATTTTCTCGATTCTTACTAGCTGGTGACTTCCTTTCCAAATTAAAAAGCCTTATTCTCAGACTGACAGCAGCTCTTTGGAGTTCACAGGGGCTGAGACCGAAGGCAAAGTCAGGTTACAGGTGAGCCATGCTTGGCAATGAGGGTGCTTTGCAGGTGTTTGTTGAATGACTGAATGAATGCAGGAACAGAGGATGTACCGTAATCTGGTTAATTTCTTTAATTTTCTAGAAATGACCAAGATCATATATTTTAGTAGGGAAATTAGGATACAAAGTATAAACTCATTTTTCTTTTGATTTAATTTCAAACTTATAAAAAAGTTGAAAGATTGATATAACAAATTTCCATATACTCATTAGCCAAGTTTACCAGTCGTTTATGCTTGTCTCCTTTTGTTTATCGCCGCCTCAGCCCCCTGACTCTCTCCTTCTCCTTCTCTAATATATTCACACATATGTTCACAAACACATCCACACACACAAGCTTTAACATTGATACAAGACTCTTGTCTAATTTTGTCATGTCTCAGTAAGTATTTTATTGCCATTATTTTTCCCACTCCAGAATCTAATCCTGGATTACACATTGCATTTTAGTTGCCACATCTCTTTTATAAAATCGTGTTTAATGAGCATTTGATCAACAAAATCTATTACAGAATCCCAGGTGAGTGCACTGAATATCCTTCTGATCCATTCTCTTGGGTGTAGACAAAATCGCGTCCGAATGTCAGAGACACATAGCTTCCCTTCTTTCCTTAAAAGTTGAGGGTTGTTTTTTGGCATTTTTTTCTTACATCCAAGGGTGTCACTACTCTAGTCAGTGAGCTCAGTGGCACTGACATTGACGCCTACTCTTCCCGGGTCATGTACTGTGTCACTGTTTTTGTCTTCTGTATCATTAGCACAAAGTGTCCCCTTCTCCTCTCCCCTCTCCTTCCTCCTCTGCAGACTTCTTTCATTTCATAATGGACCTTGAAGATAGTGAGACTGGCTGTGGCAAAATGTGATGAGCCCTGGCTTGGACCCTGGTGGTAACTAGTACTCCTCAAGTGCGATTCAGCGGCCTGCAGTAAGGGCAACTGGGGAAATAGGGCTTTCGCTGTGTGAATTTTGATCAAAGGGAAATGCATATATCATTTAGCTGAGAGTCCTTTATATTTAATCACATGTAAGAGGAAAGCAACCAGTGGAACAAAGTGGCATGGAAGGTAAGAGCTGAAGATGGCAGCGTGGAGTTGTGGGTGTGCAGAGGCGGAGCCTTGGTGTGCATTCAGCTAAAAGGCCTGGTGTTATGAGCTGTTCTACAAATGGCAGCTTGTACCAAAAAGAATGGTCTGTCCTAAAATTCTTGAACTTTTTGAGTTAAAATAAAACTTGAAAATAGATAGCATCATTATCTTTATGCTGTGAAATTAAAATTTTTACTTCTAGAAAAAAACAGTAATTTTTATATTTTTCCTTTGAAGTTGCCTGCTGTGAATCTACTTAATTTTTATCCAATTACAGTTTTGGGTGTTTGAAGTGTGTTTTTCTTGTCTTAGGGCTGGGGATGTCATTAGTGAGTGGAGTGGAGATTGGAGGCAGGGCTGGAGCTGGGATGAGGGAGATGGATTCTGGGTGGTGGCTAGGCCCACGGGCAGAGAGCTGACCCCTCCCGTGGGTTCACTCCAGTGCAGAGAGTTGTGATATGGAACCCAGGTCTATGGTAAGTGTGGGCATGTCTGCTTTTTCTCCTTGCATCTGGGGTTTTCTGAGGATAGCCAATATTCTGGATTCATTCATTCAGTCAGTGATTTATTCAACAGATTTTGTTAAGTAGTTTTTTTTTTTTCCTTTGGTGCCTGGAGCTGTCCTGAGAATGTGGAAAAAAATCAGTGTGGAAAGCAGACTCTCACCCTGTGGATGCTCCTGCTCAGGGGAGATGGGAGGGAGACATTGTTGAGTACAGGAAGCAGTGGTCAGAGAGCGTGGGAAGAGCGAGGAACCCAGGAACAATGCTGCAGTGCTGGGTAGGGTGGCCAGGAAGGTCTCTGTAAAGGTGGTGATTGAGCAAAGATTTGCAGGAGATTTCAGGCAGAGGGAACAGTGTAACACAGGGCCCGTGGTGCAGGGCAGGCCTGCTGTGATTGAGGGACAGTTAGGATGTAACCGGACAAACAATGGATCCAAGCTGCTTGTCAGTAATGGAGCCAATTAAGCAGAGACAGGTTTGAATCATATAAGCCTTTATTCCAGTACTCCTGGAAGTTTGAGAGAGCAGCAGATCATCCACAAAAATCTGCTCTGCCTCTTCCCATGAGTCAGCTGCTTATATTGGGTGGAAGGAAAAGATTACTTGGGGCAGTAGGCAAAAGGAATGCCAAATGGCAGTTTATAGGTCTGGAGATTTGCAAGGGCCTGGGGATAAGCGAAGGCTGGGGGTCTTCAAAGACCTAGTGATCTGCAAAGGGCTGGGGGGGGTGTCTTTAAAAGGCTGGAGTCTCTGCATGAGAATAGGCAACTCCAAATGAGGAGGATGGGCTGCATCTCCAGGTGAGTTCCCAGGTCCTGAGTGCAACTGACAGGTTAGGATGTGTCTTCTTTAATCAGAACAAAACAATCAGTGTTAACAGAGCAGGATAAACATTCCTTACAATTATAGCTGGTCCCCAGTGTTCCATTTCTGCCCCTGTCAGGGAGGCTGATGTGACTGCCAGCACTGGGGAGTGTGGGGAGAGAAGGGCTCTGCGGAATCTGGGGCCTTGCTGTTAAACACTGGCCTTGTGTCTGAGTGACCTGCTGCCGGGGAGGTACTGAGCTGATTTAAATTTGAACAGGATTCTCTGGGCTGTGTTGAGAATAGCCCATGGGTGGGAATGGTGGTGGGGGAAGAGATCCCTTAGGCAGCTTTACAGAAACCCAGGCAGGGATGGTGGTCATGACCAGGAAGTTGGTGTGAAGGTGGGACCCAGCCCTGAGATTTTTAGATCTTCTTTGCATGCAGGCTCCATGGAATTTCCTAAGGGAAAAATGCATCAAGATTCACTCAGAGATGGTTTGCCTGAGTGTGCTGGATGGATGTGGTTTCCATGGGTCATGACGGGCAGCTGTGTGGAGCCTGTTTCAGAGCAGATTGAGGTCTGGGCGTGTCCAGTCCAGGACACTTAGATGTCCCGAGGACATTTCATAGAGGCAGATAGGCCTGGAGCTGAGGAAAGAGGCATGGGTTGCTCTGGAAGTCTGGGGGAGTGGACCTGCAGCTCCTTTTCGTGTTACCTAAGGCCAGCCTACTGATCATGCAGGGACCCTCCTCTGCTGGGTAGTCCCGAGTGCTCCCTGTTAAGGAGACATTGGGTTTAGCGCTCTTAAGGGGATGTCAACCTGGGGTGAGCTGTTTGCTCTTGAGGCCTGCAGGGCTGTGGTGCTGGTTGCATGCACTCCAAGGAAGATCTCAGAGTCTCGGGAAGCCAGGGGTCCCATGCAGGCCTGCAAAAGCCTTTTTCACCTTCCCCTTGAGAGGAGCAGACTGGGTGCCTGTGCATGGGATCAGTGGAAAGGAGCCCTAGTCAACTGACACCCTGTCCCATTCTCTTCTCCACTGGGCAGAGCAGCTTCTGTTGGAGAAGTGTTTGCTCAGAAAGTGGGTAATGCAGCACTTTTGCTTCTTGCATTCATTCCCGATCTCTTGTCACCAGGACATGAGGTTGCATTCTAGAAAGCAGGAGACTTCTGGCACTTCTAGAGCTTAGAGACGTGTCCTGCGGTGTCTCTCCGCCAAGGCAGCCTGAGAGATTTGAGGATGCTGGGGTAGCAAGCAGAAGGTTAGGGATTCGTTTTTCGTAGGGATTTTCCCCTCCTACCTCCAGGGGAGACGGGGTGTGGCTGTCTTGGCTTAGTGATTGCTTGACTGCTGCTGGGTCTTCTCCTGAGATGGCCAGACTGAGCTGCCTGTCTGTAGCCCAAATTAGAGGTCATTTAGAGGACAGGGAGGTGACCCTACCCTTAGGCCTGTATCTTGTCTCTAAAGCACCACCGGGAGGCAATGTAGTACAGTTTGAACTAAATTCAAATCCTGGTTCCTCTACTTGATTGCTGTGTGCTCATAAGCAGCTTGCTAACATCTCTGAGCCATAGTCTCCTACTGAGAAGACTCCTTCCTGCCTGGAGCAGGGCCGTGAGGAGCAGACTGGGAGCACTAGTGTCAGGCCGAGTACTGCTCTTGGCCACAGTGAATGCTGCAAGGACAACAGCTCTGATCGCTGTCCTATCTGACCTGCCCACCAATTCCAGCCTGAGGCTTAGGCCAGTTTCTTCAAGATTAATCAGATTTCAGAAAGATATACTAATTGGATTATTACATTTTCATGCATGATGTATATTTAGATATACATGCATGGTTTGAATTCTACACATCTATATATTTATTCAGTCAAGTTTATATTTTAAAAATCTGTAAGAATTATATTTTTGAGTCATTGAACCATGATAAAATTGCTTTTCAAAAGAGATTACTATAAGTGATCAAAGTGGGGAATAATGTAGTAATGGAAATAAAAAAAATGGAAAAGAAATCTGATGTTACAAGGGCCCTAGTAGAGTATGTGGTTTTATAGCCCGGTGTTTAAAACGGTTGGTGCTTCCCTGAGCTGTTTCGGGTTGGATGGCACAGACAAGGTTTATGGGGTTTGGGATAAATATTTTTTGGGCAATGCTACAAGTTGTACTCTTATAATCAGAGAGGCTTATCAGCAGCTTTTCAAAATCTGATATTTCGCATGGAATGCCCAGTGAGGGAAGTTAACACTGTGAATGCTTTTACAGTTGAATTCCACACACATGAATTATGACAAGTGAGGCGGCTACTCTGTGGTTTGTTGTGTCTGGTCTGGTTCCTACTTTGAAAGTTGCAGTTGTGTTTGGTCATTTGAAGCTTATTTTCACAGCCTGGACAGCCAGCAGGGTTCCTGAGCTCTGCAAAGCGGGCGATTAGAGTGCATCAGACAAAAAGACTGAGGGGCTTATTTTACATACACTGTTTGACTTAATTTAGATATTTGATGGAAAGAAAAGCCTTTTATTATCACCAAAGGGGAAAAGCTGCCAAATATTGTGAGACTCTGCTGAAATACTGTAACTATGTACAGCGTGGCAGTACATTCCACTGCCTTACATAATGGGTGTTTAATGATAGGTGTTTCTTTACACTGAGCACACACATCTTAGATATTTACACTTTGCAAATTATGTGCTGTGGTTCAAGAAACTCCGGTTTATGTGTTTTTATAAAAAAATTGTTTTAATGAAATATATACTGGTTTTTAAAAATGACCCTTTAGCCGAGACCCGTTTGGCTCAGTGGATAAAGCGTGGGCTTGCGGACTGAAAGGTCCCAGATTCAATTCCGGTTGGGGCCATGTACCTTGCTTGCGGGCACATCTCCACTGTGGGGCGTGCAGGAGGCGGCTGATTAATGTCTCTCTCTCATCGATGTTTCTGACTTTCTATCTATCTCCCTTCCTCTCTGTAAAAACTCAATAAAAAAAAAATGACCCTTTAACTGTGGTTTATGTTTATTCCACAAGCCCAGATTGGGGCACTTATGCCAGGAATGAACACTGTCCATCCTGTCTTTGACAAACACATGAGCAGTAGCTGAGCCACTGGCCAGAGGTTTGCTGAGCATCTCTTGAGGTAGAGGTTGGTCTGCTGAGTAGATGGGGCTCTGGGGGGGCTGGTGACCTGGGTGGGACCCGGGATGTCCCCGAGGAAGCCCAGCCTTCTGGCTGTGCTTGGCTTCCCGCATCCTCCACAGAGACAGAACCTGCTTAGATTGCCAAGGCCCAAAGTCATCCGATTTTCAATTTGAGATCTACCCCAGCACTCCTAGGCATGGACGTGGGGGCTTCTCTGGACTCCACCATGTCCCCTGCCAAATCTTGTATGTTGAAGTCCTAACGCCTTAGTTTCTCAGAATGTGAGTGTATTTAGGACTAGGTTTCTTAAGGAGGTAATTAACTTAAAAATTAGCTGGTTAGGGTGGGTCCTAATCCAGTGTGAGAGATATCCTGAGAAGAGGCAGCACAGGCAGGCAGCAAAGGCAGACCGGGAGGGCACAGGAGAAGCAGCCTCCATCAGCCCTGGAGAGGGAAAGGAAGGGGCCTCCAAAGAGAGCAGCCACCTGCACCTTGGCCTCCACACTTTTAGGTGTCTTAGCTGTTTCCACCTGACCTGTGCATCCCCTGGCAGCCTGGGCAGATGAATGCAGAAGCGAATCAGAATGTACCAGATGGCCTGGGCCAGCTGAAACCTGTATCCCTACAGTGCTTCACTGTGGAACATGGGCATATCATTCCCGGGGGAGAAATCCATGAAGATTCACCCAGTCCTCCTGGTGAGGGTTGTGTTCCCATTCATGGACACACACAGTGGGCCGGGTGCCATAGCCCTGGCGGTCGGAGCTGTTCTACCTCTATCCTGTAGTTGAGGGACTATGGCAGGGAGCTTCAGTGGCCCCATGAGACCTCCAGGCTGTGGCCTACAGCTGTGGCCTGTCCTGAGCTATGCTGATCGGTCCAAGTGAGGCCAGGGCTGGGTGTTGGGTCTGCCGTCATGCTCTGTAAGGAGATGCTAAGATGCTGGGACCACTACCTTGCATCTGCTGTGGTCCCATTTCCAGTGGCTGGAAAGTCATGATGTCACATGATCGCCGTGTGATGGAGCATTCGCAGTGTGATCCCCACCCTGAGGGACCCCTTGCCCTGGGCAGTGCTGGCCTGGCACCTGCATCGTCACAGAGAAGGGCAAGAGGGAGAGGCTGGCTGCCCTCTGGGTTTTTAAAACAGAAAAAAGTCTCCTTTCCCTTATTACACAAGTTATTTATGAGTAAAAGTAAAAAACAAAAACAAACAAACAAACAGAAAAAACAAACAAAACCAAATCAAGCCAAGCCAGAAATAAATAAAATGTATCCACAGTCCCACCCTCAGAGGAGAGTGAGCACTTTGGAATCAAGCTTGGGTTTGAATCAAGCTCTTCCTTATTAAACTACAGAACACTGGACAAGTTATTTAATTTCTCTGTTTTCATTTTCTGTCTTTAAAATGGGTACAATAAATAAATAAAGCTTGCTTCATTGTGTTTGCATTAGCCCAGGGTATATAATGTGCTCTTGTAACAGAGGCACTCAGTAAATATATGTCAGAACTGTAAAAAGAATCAATGTTTGTGACACATCTTTGTTACTTAGCAACATATGAGGCATCGAACATTTGGTGTGCATATATGATGTTGGGATCATGATTTCTTCTGTGTCCATGTTTATCTTTACAACTCTTTTAACAGCTGCATAGTACTTCCTCATCAGGGTGAATCATGATGGGTTTAGTTTGTGCTGGATCTTTATTTTCCCCAGTTTTATATACCATGCACGATGCCCAAGGTGTTTCTTTGCAACCTTGGAGCTGAGTTTTCCTCAGTGATTAATGTTTTATTAGGATCTGTCTCAGGACAGGGATGCCTGTTTCAGGGTTGTTGAAGCAGTGTCCGGGGACCCTCAGCAGCTGCCGGCTCACCCTTGCCTGGCCCTGAGAGGGTGCTTTCCATCGGTGGAACTTTGTAGCATTAGCTCGGTGAGCACAAAAGAAACAGGGGCATAGTATGCTCATCGGCCTCTGATGTAGAGGACAAGGCACTCAGCGGAGAGGCGAGAGCAGCCCCAGACGCTCACGCCGCTGTGGCTAAGCAGAGGTTGGCAGAGCAGACATGTACGTACTGCCCTGGCTGTGGCCTAGTTGTGTGCGGTGCTCTCGGTTATGGACTAATCTTTAGAGCAGCATGGAGGGGGGCCTCCTGAGACTCTCCTTAGCTCCATTTTACTCGTGCAGAATAGAGGTTTGGCAAAGTGATGTGATGGGTCCAAATCACAAATTAGGGGACTCAGGCAGTGCTGGGCGGGGAGTGTAGAGCATTGATGCTCAGCCCGGCCCTGTCCTGGGTGAGAAGGTGCAAGTGGTGTGTGGAGGGTGGGGTGAAGCCGGCAGGGAGTCTGCTTGCTGGACCTGGAAGGCTGGGCTGTGACAGACAGGGCAGCAGGAGAGGGAGCCGATGCTGAGGTTGTGAGGGTTCAGGGGTTATGGGATATGGAGATTGCCCGGAGAGCATATAACACCTTCCCTTTGAGGCTTATGTGCCAATCCCACCTAGTCCTCACCCAGCCCTAAGAGCTGAGGACACAGAGGCCCAGGGACAGTGCGTGAGGAGGCCCATTAGTGTCAGAGCAAATTCGGATGCTCAGGACCAGACAGACTGGGAACCAGAACTCAAGGCATGAGTTTGCAACTGGGATGTGTTTGTTGGAAGTGACTTGTCCCTGCTTCCGAACATGAACTTTGTAGCAGCCACTGTCATTGAATTCATCTGATGGTTATGTACTCTCCACCTCCCCTTGTCTGGAAACGTTATTTAAATCGTGTGTGTTCTTCAGTTCTCCTTCAGGGCAGGTGGTCCCAGCCCCCAACAAGGACCACTGTGAACCAGAGTGGCTCAGGAATCATCCCACAGAAACAGAAGGACAGCTCCATTGGGGGAGAGGAAGACTCAGGGGCGCTCCCTGCAGGAAGGGTGGGAGCAGGGAGGACAGTACCCAGGCTGAGGGAGCAAGAGCTGGAGCTGGGAGAGGACCAGCCAGCGCTCCCAGGCTGCATGGGGCTGCCTGCATGGTGCGTGTCTTCTCTGCCTGCAAGCCTCTCCTTCCTCCATGGGGCACATGGCCAGCTCCCTGCCAGGTGTTCTGGCTCTCAGCGCCCTTCCTTCCCTGGATTTGCAGGATTTGAAAGGAAGCCTGGGCTGTAGCTGGGCGGCAGCAGGGCCTCCCTTGGGCGTGGGCTGTGCGCCATGTTGGGCTGTGTCCTGGGAGCCTCTCTGCAGAGCTGCTGGTGATGGCTGGGAGCACAGAGGGTGCGTGGCTTTCAGGTACTGGTGCCTGCCACCCTCCTGCGGCTTCCGGTGAAGGGCCTTTGTGTCTCCCCTGTAAGGTAGGACCTGAGTGATGCCCCTGGGCAGCTTCCAGGCACAGGGCGAGGCAGGCGCCCGTGGGCTGCACACGTGGACTGGGCTCTAGCTAGCATTCCTTGGAGAGTGTCAGCGCCGGCTGCTGGATGTGGGAGAGGCTCCTGTTCTTCCTTTTATAGGACATCGCACCACCTCACCTCTGCACTCATCCGATATGATTCCCTCCAAACCCTCAATCTTCTCATGGTGACCTGAGGTGCCTTCCACCCGTCATGTCATTCCTGGTCCCTGGGCATTTCCACCCGTGTCATTCCTGGTCCCTGGGCATTTCCACCCATGTCATTCCTGGTCCCTGTGCATTTCCACCCGTGTCATTCCTGGTCCCCCCGTTATTTCCACCCGTGTCATTCCTGGTCCCCCCGTTATTTCCACCTGTGTCATTCCTGGTCCCGCAGGCATTTCCACCCGTGTCATTTCCACAGGATGCCATCCTTGTCCTCACAAGGAAATGTGGCTCGGACACTGGACAGCCTTTGCCTGGGCAACTTCACCCTGCAGGGTGGGTCTCACTTTGCAGGAATTGTCCACAGCTGCCTCAGGCATTTCTCTCAGCAATTCATGGTGTTTTAAGAGAAGTGACTGGGAGGCAGTGGCTGGGTGGCTGGCTGGTGACCGTCCCGTTGAGCCAGCGTCTGCTCAGTCGTCTAAAAGCCGATGTCTGGTGGGTGCCTGGTCCCAGGCTAGTGCCACCATGATGGAAAGAAATCCTGTTTGTGCTCCACATCTCGGGAGTTCCACGTGCCTTTGGGGCTTGTGCTAAGCATTTATGTGCCTGGAATGGTCAATGTCCCCTGAAGTGGTGTTTTGATCGAGTTTGAGACTTGTGACATGGGATTGTTCAAAAAAGTGGGATCCCATGACATCAGTTGGGAAGGGAAGCCCAGGAGCTGAGGAGCTCAGGGACTTCCAAACGAGGGCAGGGCTGGGAGGGGCCTGCCTCCCTGGGGCCCCATCCACTTCTGCTGGGCAACCTGGGAGCCACTGGTTTTGATTCTGCCCTTTCACTGCAGACAAGGTCAGAAGGCAGAGTGGGCAGCTGCCTCCATGTGCCCTGCTCTCCTCTGACCCTGCGGCCCTCCGGCAGTATGTGCTCCCCTGGGTCAAACGGGGAATGTGGCCTGTTCTCTGTGCTCCACACGCCCTCTCAAGGGGACAGAGGAGCTGTGGACATCACTGCTCCCAGCACCATCCCATAGCACCGGGCCCGATGTTATAGTCATGTGTAGAAAGTGAGAATGTTTCTCTTTGGTTCCACAACCTTAATCTTATTTTTATTGATTTCAGAGAGGAAGGGAGAGTAGGGGAGAGAGAGAGAGAGAGAAAGAGAGAGAGAGAGAGAGAGAGAGAGAGAGAGAGAGAGAGACACCCCATCAGGGATCAAGCCCACAACCCGGGCATGTGCTAGAAACTGAAGCATGATCTCCTGGTTCATAGGCCAGTGCTCAGCCACTGAGCCATGCCAATGCCAGCTGGGCAACAACTTACTTAACTTCTTTGTTGTTGCTTTTTAACTTCTATAACTTGAGTATGACCTTGGAAGATGATTTGAGAGTGGGGAGAAATTATTTGTTTCAACAAAGAATTTGGCCTTTATGTTTCTACTCAAGGCCTGGTGCATGAAATTCATGCATGGGGGTGTATGTGTCCCTCACCCCAGCCTGCACCCTCTCCAATCCGGGACCCCTCGAAGGATGTCCAACTGCCCATTTAGGCCCGATCCTAGTAGGATCTCACAATCCAGGACTGTTGGCTCCCAACGGCTTGCCTGCCTGCCTGCCTGATTGCCCCTAACCACTTCTGTCTGCCAGCCTGATCACCTCCTAACGGCTCCTCTGCCAGCCTGGTTATCCCCAACTGCCTTCCTCTGCCAGCCTGGTCACCCCTAACTGCCCTCCCCTGCAGGCTGGTGCCCCCTAACTGCCCTTTCCTGCAGACCCAGTTGCCCCCAATTTCCTTCCTCTGCCAGCCTGGTTGCCCCCAACTTCCCTCTTCTGTTGGCCTGGTCACCCCTAACTGCCCTCCACTGCAGGCCTGGTCACCCTGAACTGCCCTCCCCTGCTGGCCATCTTGTCATTTTTGATCACATGAGGGCGGCCATCTTGCGTGTTGGTGTGATGGGCAATTTGCATATTACTTTTATTAGATAGGAATTGTGCTAAAATGACTTCTGCTTCTAGCTAGAATATTGGGGCACAAAGAATTCTCTAGATTTGGCCCCACTATGGTGGGATTCCACACCCTCCTCCCACCTGGGCAAATCGCCCCTTCAAATTCTGTTTTGTGACTCTTGGTTTTCTCTAAAGATTTTTTCTTTACCCCTTAACTCTTCTTAGGTTTCTTTTCCAGTAATGGAGGGCTTTGCCCTTTCACAGCTGAAGTCACTGATGGGAAAGCAGGCAGAGGTCACCATAGAGCAGGTCTCAGGAACAGCAGAGTCAGTGTTTGCCCTGGTTGGTGTCTGCACTAGATGAGAGGTTGTTTTGATCCCCCATCAGCTATGTATGCTGGTTACACAGCCTTAACTTTTCGTAGAAAATGTGGATCCCCAGCACAGCACGATACCCTCTGGAGTCACTGTGGCAGGCTCTTCCCTGGGGAAACTGAGGCTTGGGTTCCCTCCTCTCCTTCTTCTGCAGTAACAACCACATATGAGTGCTGTTCTTTTTCCTAGGGGGACGGGGGAAGAGCAGTCCAGTCAAACTCTTGAACAGGTTGAGAGGGATCTCCTCTAGAGTGAAATGGAATAGTAGGATTTGTTTACTACCTAGACTGTTTACCCGGGGGTGTGAAAAATATGTTTTGAATTTAAAAGTGTGAAAAACAAGTGTGCTAGCTATCAAAAAAATTCAAAGTAAACATGTTTATAGAGCAAGACTGAAAACAAAATACTTGACCATGATAAGCCCAGCAATGAAAAGCAAGTAAACATGTTTACCACGAAAGCCTTAGAAAGAGCCAAGGGCTCTACTCACTTGACTTCTCCCAGGGCCCTGGGGACAGGGCTGCCCTGTCCTGCCTTGCACAAGCCCTCTCTCCTTGCCCGGCCCTGTGGGCCAGTGGGATGGAAGGTGTGTATTTTGTGCTTTTGAACTGAACCATGTGTGGATATTTGTGAAACTGAGCCTGGAATTCCCATGATTCTTAAATAGCAACTTGTCAGAAGTTGGGTGCCAAGTAGGTTTATGGGAAGTCTTCCTGCCTCCCTGAAAGAGCCAGGTTGACATCACACACAGTGACCTTCAGTGTCCCCAGCCCCGGGGTGTGGACACTCAGGGCACAGCCCATGCATTATACCCAGACTGCCTCACCCAGCTCCCTCTAGTGAAGGAACCAAATAGCTCACATAGGAAGTTGGTAGAAAAGACAAGGGCCAACTGAATGACACAGGGTTTTCGGGGTGCTGGTATCATGGGGAGACTCGGATGATGTAGAAGGGAGGAGGGTGTTCAGCAGTGGGGTGATGGGTATGGGCGTGAAGAAGGGGAGACAAGCTGAGAATGTGACACTGTCTTGGTGCCACCCAGGAGCAAGCTCGGGAGACGTGACCCAAGGGAGAGGTGGCCAGATGGCGGGCAGTTGTGAACTTTGGTATCCAAAGTCTTGGAGATGGACACAATATAAAGGATGCTGAGACCAGCGTCTTGGGCATGTCCTCAAGTGTCGAGGGAGTAGCAGTGTTCATTAGTACTGGATGAGCCTGTGCGGTGTTTGGGTAAACACCCCAATTTCCTGGGACAGAGGAACTTGCTCATGTGCCACTAGAAGATTGCATGACTGGGAGTGGGGTGGGATAGGGAGATGGACACTGGCAGTCTGTTTCACAGCCTGGGCTCAACCGTTGCACTGCATTGTTCTTCAGAGGGACTGGGCCACTCTAAGGTCAGGCATTAAGATAAGCAAGTGTGTATTTACTCATCCAACAGCCAAGGGTTGTTGAATGCTAGGCCTGGTGAGCCTTTCCCAGGCTGTTGGAAGGCCTTCTTCATGGCTATTGGGGTGATAAAAGTGGCCTCACTGAAGATCTAGCTGAAGTTGTGAACCAGAGGCAAAGGTCATGTGGTGGAGGGTTGGCAGTAGGTTCCCTCACATGTAGTCATCAAAGGAGGGATTTGAAGGATGCAGGAATCACAGTTGAGAGGGACAATGGTCCTTTCCTTGGGGGAAGGTGCCAGGCAAGGGAGGCTGTTAGCAGAGCAATATCTTGGCTCTGAGAAAGGGAATTAAAGAGAGGCAGTTCCCTCTTTCTTTGTCTGAATTTCAGGATGTGCAGCATATGACACTGGAATAGGTGAAAGGCATTTTTAGAGATAGAGAAAAGTCTAGGTTTCTCATGAGGTCTGTGGTGGGGCAGTGGGAGGAGTGAGCAGTGGAGCCAGGGGCAGGTGGGTGGACTGCCTCTGCCCAGAGCGGGCCGGTGCTCAGGGCAGCAGGAGGCATGAGGCACGCTGGACCTGGACGGGGGCTACAGTCACTCAGTTTGGATGGCAGGTTCAGGCACAGGCTGGGCTGTTTACTGAGTGCAGACAGATGCAATAGGAGACCAGCCTTGAAGTTTCAATGAAATGTTAAAATTTTGAGTGAAAAAAGAGCAATAAACAAATGAGATTTCTGGTCAAGCCTCAGTGAACTAGAAAAGCAGTTACGTGGAAGCCAGGTGTTCCCATTAATGAATGTACTCAAACCCTTATTCTTGCCGAGCCCTCTGGTGAGCTGAAAGGAATCTTACTAGTGACAGTTAAGTAGGAAGGATAATGGTTAGTCCCAGGCAGCTTAACTGAGTGAAGTCAAGTGGGTTCGCTGAAGCCATGAATGTTGGCATAGTTAGTGACTTTGGTTAAATCCAGTTGACATTTTTATTAGAACTTTGGAATTTAGCTGTTCAAACAGATGCTTATTTAGGGAACATTTGAGGTTGTTATTACTTTAAAAAACAACTACCATTTGTTCTTCTCTTCCAAGCCTCACTAATTGAAACCGCCTATCTCGGTGAGCTGACAGCACACCTTTGCTTGCCCATGTGCTGTGGCAGCCGCTCACCCTGCCCACCTCTGTTCCCTTGCTATTTTGGTGCCATTTGCAATGAAGGAGACTCCATTAGTAACTACTCGAGGATCCAGGCCCACACAAATGCTCTCTGTTAGCAGGCTGTGTAACCAACAAGGCAGATCGGGCGCGCTACTTCTGTGGCATATGGACCGGGGGAGCATCGGTGCCCAGCACATGGCATGGCCTTGTCATGGGCTCCCAGGTCTCCAGGCCAACCTGTGCAGCTATGTTAAAAACTCTATAAAGGTATATGTGTACATCGCATGTACATATATGTGTATCTCTCTGGGTATATGCACACACATGTACATATTAATATTATGTGGGTATATAAAATGGCAGATTTCACATTTCAAAACCGAGGAGAATTCATTGGACCACTCACTGAATTTGAGTTTTCTGTCAGGGTCCCTGCAGGAAATAGGTGGCCTTCTCTCTTCTAGGCCTGAGAGGACCTGGGAAGGGCAGGTGATGGCTACTGGACCCTAAAGAGAGCAGCTGTGTGCAGATGGCCAGCTGCAGGGGCTGTGACCGCACAGGGGCTCGGCCAGCCTGCAGCCTTTCAGGGCACAGAGCAGGCTGGGAAGATGGGCGCAGGACTTGGAGAAGCAAATGGAAGACAATCCAGTGCATTTTGTTCTGTGAATTGGGTTGGGCAAGACACTCAAGGTGGGACTGAGCTCCCAGAACTCAGGGTGACTGGGAAGCGCATAGTCCTCAGAGGTGGTGCCACACCATAGCACCTGGCCACCTGGGAACTTGCTAGAGTCTTAGGTCCCACCCTGGACCAATGAGTGAGGGTTCTGGTGTTGTGACTGAGAGGCTCAGAGGTGGTGCCCATTTGCTGAGATGGCCACTGCTGGCTTGGAGATGCCATTGAGAAGCATGGTGTCCATGTCAATCAGGGACTTGAAATGGGACCCTCCAACTGTCCTTTAAACCAGGCACACTCCAAGAAAGGGGATGCTGGCTTACAGCAGGCCCTGGGGCCAAGCTCTCTCTGGCAGGCCCTGGAGGGCAAAGGCTGTTTGGAAAAACAAATGCAAATGCTGCCTGCTCTGTTGTTGTTTCCCTGATGCCTGGCAGCTTTGGGAAACCACTTGATTGCTAGGTCTTAGCCTTTGGGAGCCACAGCTGCTCCTTGAAGCTCCCCGAAGACCTCTGTACCAAGCAGGGTTGCTTCAGGAAAAATAAACTGGGGAGAACAAACAAGAAAACACCTCTGTTGTTTTGTGGCTGCCTCTACCTGTTTTTTTCTGGAGCTGCTTTGTAACCACAGGCTTCTTTACTTTATAAAACAAGGCAGGCGGGCTCTGTGACACCCTAGCCTTCTTTCTCCGTGGCCAGACTGTACCATTGCCTTTCAAAGCCTCTATAGTAGCCACTGTGAGAATATCTGCATTTAAAATATGTAAATTGAAAAGGAGAAAACTTCATTCTTCTAATGACTCCCAAAATGGTAACTGGCTTTTCACATCTCTAGGAAAACAGACTGGATATGGCACAATCAATGTTCCAGCACTTTGAGGCTTTTCTGTAAAATACTTTAATGGGCTTTTAATTTATGGCAGCTCTTGATTCTCAGTTGAAGGGGGTCATTACTTACCCCTGGCCCAGGTGCTCATGGGGGCTCCAGTAGAGTGGAAAGAGCAAAGGCCTGTTCTGTGGGCAGGCCTGACCTCCAGGGCAAGTTCCTGACCCTCTTGGTTCCCAGCTTCAGTGGAAGCTCCCTGCCAGAGGCAAGGACCCATCTGCCTCAGAATCCCTGGGGTATCTGCAGAGGATGCAGCTTCCCTGGACCTGATCCAGACTCTGGACTAGGCCAGGGAACTGCATTTCAGGTAGGACCCTAGTAGCCACTCAGGTTTGCAGCTTGTGGCCTTGGAGAGCGATGCCACCACAGTGGGGTGGTGAGGGGGGGTGATGGCATTGCCAATGGGGTGGTGGTGGTTGGGGAGTGTTGGCATTGACAGACTTCTTTTTTAAGACTGGCACATCATTTTAATGCATTTACTTTTCATTTACTCACAAGTTCTCTATTATTTTGGCTCCCCCTTCCTTTTTAAATCTGAGAACCTTCTTTCTAAAATCATTTTACTTTGGTCTGAAATACATTTTCCTGAATGTCCTTGTAGAGGTGATAAAATTCGTTTGCCTGAAAAGATTTTTATTTCTCCCTTATTTTTGAAGGATAGTTTCTCCAATATGTGATTCCAGCGTTGTTTTTGCCACTGAACAGCATTTTTGATAATTTACATGGACATCTACCTTCTTTTCTGGTGGTTTAAAAAAATTTTTAATGGCTGTATTTTTCATTTCTAAAGCTCAGATTTTTTTATTAGAGTTACATACCTTGTATTTTATAGCATACATTTATGAATATGTATGTATTATAGTACATGTCTATGTACATAGTATGCATTTTATATGATCAACACTATAAATAGCTATAAACACTATAGCACATAGTTTATATAGTATTTGTTTTGAACTATAAAACTTATATAGTCTATACATATACATACACTGTATTTTATAGTGTGTATACTACAGATACATGTAAAAACTGTAATACATGTTGTTTTATAGTGTTTTGCTTAGAATTATAGAGCTTGTAGGGATGGAATTCAGTCCTTATCTATTGGACTCAAACAAACACATTCCATAAGCAGTGCTAGTATGTCCTTTGCTGTGGGAGTTCGGCAACTAACATTTACTGGTAAGACGTCTCACACAGGCCGCACTGTGAACGTGTTGGAGCGCTCCCTTTCCAGCCTCTGCCTGAGCTGCAAATCAGCCGTGCCCTGCAGGGCTCCTGTCCCAGGCTTCTCCCTCCCAAGCTCCCCCTCCTCCCCGTTCCCCTCCTCACACTGTTCCTCGGGGTGACTTGCCTCCCCCACCCCAAGCTGTGGAATACTATATTTAATATTGGAGTGCCCTTTCACCCCATCTTCCATTTCTTCTAAAACTTGCTCCAGATAATCCCTGGAAGGACCCCTCGGAGGCCTCTGCACTCTGCCCAGCTTGGCTGCCCCCCGCTGGAACCGCACACCTGTGTGTGCCCCAGTCATTCGGCACAGAGGCAGTGGGGTTCTTTCTTTTAAGAACTGTGTGCTATTAAAAGGTTAGCTCCTATCTTGGAAAAATTATGCTATTTCACAGAACAATAATCTGATTACTGCCTTCGTTTGTTGGAAAGCTCTCAAACCATGGGCTCTTGTTCCCAGGGGGAAGTAACTGCTTGTGGAGTGGTGCCCCCTGGGCTGAGAAAGCCAGGCCTCCTGGTTTCCACGTGCCCATCACCCTACCTGCAGGCCTGCTGGATGCCTGGCCCGCTTACTTGGCTGCAGTGTCTGCTTGGGCAGTGGGGCCTGAGCCCAGCCAGTGATCCTAGGCAAGGGCTGCAGCCAGAACCCGCCCTCAAGCTTTTGAGGCAGGAGGTGTCTAGTCCAGGTGATCACGTGCCACGTGCCCAAGTGCTGACTGGAGAAGCACCCGCTCTGGGTGAGAGTTCTGCAGTCTAAACCTGCTGCTGGGTGGCCCTGGGCAAGTTTCAAACACTCTTTGCCTCATTTTTCTTACCTGCAGTATAGAGCTTCTAAGAACTTAATTGTAAAAATAAAATTAATTGAACTCTTCTGAAATACTTAAAACAAAATCCAATACATAATGATTTTACTAGTAAATAAGTGGTGGTTATATTTTTATAGGATGCTAAACAATTCTTTCAATTGTTGACTCAGTAAATCTTTATATGGGTCCTGTTGTGAGCGAGGCATTTCTATTTCAGGACAGTGATGAATAAAACAGAGGTCTTCTGAGCTTTTATTTTAGTGGGAAAGAAGTGAATAAAGGAGAAAAAAAAGTTGGTAGATTATTACAAGAGCTCTGGAGAAAGCATAGAGGGGTGCTGCATGGAGTCGCTAAGGACCGAGCCCAAGTAAGTGGGCAGGTCTGCCTTTCTGAAGTGGCCTTTGCCCCTAAGACCCAAGGACAAGAAGGAGGCTGTTGGGTGAGGAATAGATTTGTGAAATCCCCCAGGCAGAAAAGCAGTGCCCAGGCCTGGCACGGAAGACATTCGGCTTGCTTAAAATGGAAGGCATGCCACTGGATCTGTGCTGGTGATTGGGTTGGTGGCTGGTAGTGGCATCAGAGACATGGAAAGTGACCATATTATGCAGGGCCTCTAGGCCAGAGAAAGAGGTTTGTATTTTGGCCCATTTGTTTTTGCTGTGTGGCTGAGTAGTTTTGGAGAGCCTCTCTGAGTTTGGAAATGCCTCTTGGTCTCAGGGCTTCTTGAGGCTTAGAGAATATGGGATTTTATCCTTTGGACTCAAACTGTGACTCTTCATCAGCAGTGTCCGCATTCTCTAGTTTGGTAGAAATGCAGAATCTCAGGCCCCAGACAATCTGGGGACAGGGCTTAGGGATCTGTATTTTAAAAAGTTCTCCACGTTATGCTTCTGCACACTGAAGTCTGAGAAACGCTCCTGTGTGACACATGGGGGCTGATTTCCATAGGAGTTTGAGCTGCTCTCTGGAGAACAATGGAAGCCTTCCATGGGACCCCCAGGTGCCAGCTCACCGGGCTTGAGCACTGGTGCCAGAGTGAGAAGTCTTTTAGGCATGTGCAAACCTTCTTTGGTGTTGAAGGCAGATCAACATAAGAGTGATTTGTGGTAAACATTTTCTTTTGATTCAGGAAGCTTAAAGCCAAAGGAAGCTGATAGCGTAGGCTATTCAGAATAAGTAGGCTTTACCAAAAGTGACAGAGCTAGAAGCAGAGGGGACTTGGGGAACATTAGTTAATGCCATGGCCCTTGGATGAAGAGTCGGAATCCTAAGATGTTAAATGGCTTTCTTGGGGCCACACAATTGATTGGTGAAAATACGGGGTCCAGAATTCGGCTTTTCCACTTTGATGCCTGAACTTCACAATGGGATGCTGTGTTTTGATGGACATGCCTCCATGAGTCTGATCCTGATGTAGTGCATAAACATTTTAAGAATTATTTTGAAGGAAAAATTGAATATGGTTACTACTTTTACTGATTTTGGTACTGGTTTTTATTTTAAAAATAACTTTAAATTTTCAAGTTTTTTCATTCTATAGAAATCATAATTAATTAATATGAAATAGTAGTGCATTTATCCATGTAAGACTTGAATTAAAACAGCTTATTGTTACCTACACACTTTATAAAATATTTGGCACAAAGTCTGCAATAAACAACCAATTTTCAGTGTATGTATTGAACTAATTGGTAAATGCATCTTTCAAAATAGCATTTCCAGCTCATGTTTTACAGCATTTCTCTTCATACTGACATCCCTCGTTCGAAAGGTGTTTTCCTACCCCCTAGATTCAATGTCTGCCTCGCTGTTTTCAAGAGCAAGGAAGTGGTGGTTTTAGAAGTTACATCTTAGATATGTGTAAAAAATATTTTTGTGTTGCAGTGTCCCAGGAGCTTTTGCTGACAATTCCAGTTTCCAAACAGAACAGGTGGGCGATGTTGAGGGCCTTGACCCCTTCTCTGACTTGCTGTAAACCATGAACGGGTGTGTGTGATGCCTGCTGACCGATCAGGTAAGTGTATAGCTATGATCATGTGCCTGAGAATTCACAAAACGGAAGTCCGCTGAGGGTCCCAGATCATTTGCAGTGAGGATGAGAGATTCTTGTTTGAAAGGAGGGACCAACTTGGTCATTATTTCCTGCTGTAATCTTTTTGGACGGCCCCTACAGTGACATGAGGGTTTATGAAGGTAGAATGGGGACAGGAGAGTGTTTTGCTTGCTGGTTTCTTTTAACCATATTCTGAAGGGGGAACTGACTGAGTGTGGACCACACATGCACAGGTGCAAGAGGGTTGCTTGATGAGCCACCACGAAACAAGTCTCTAATGATCTTACCTTGAATTTTTGGGGGAATTTAAGTATAATTTGTTCATTGAGAATTTACCTTCGTAAGCTCTTGAGGATGCTAGAAGGTTGGGAACGTGGAATGCTCAAAGATTTTCAGAATGATGCATGGGTATTTTTAAAATGTTTATTTTTTTGGTATTGTGTACCTCATCAGGTACTCATTGTAATTTTGAGGGGGAGGTTAGAAAGGGATGTGATGGTGTTTTGATGTCACACGTGTTCTTCTGTATTTGAACGCATCTGTCATGTGCCTCAGAAATAGATTGCTTCTATGAGTAATGAACGAACAGTTGTGACTTGCTTTTACCATGGCAATAATTGGTTAAAACTAGGTCTTTTGGGTAAAAACTGTGACATCATTCAGTGGTAGATTTGTCATGGAATGAGGAAAACTTCATGGGGAATTGTTTGGTTTCAGGCTTTGTATTGAATGACATTTAATGGTAAGAACCACTTTATTACCCTTTCTTTGTCTTAGTGGAGCTGTATTTCAGACAGCTTCTAATTAACTGAGGGAAGTAAAGTAAAGTTGAAAGAGCATTATGTTGGAAATTGGCAGATCTATCAGCTACCTATGCGGCTTGTTAGTGTGTTTTTATTTTTGAAATAAAGCAGTTAGTTTTCAGTGTCCTGTTTATGAGGCTAACAAGGCTCTAGAAGTTTGTTTAACTCCCCCTTTACAAATGGGGCAGCTGAAGCCCATAGAGTTGGAGGTGCAAAGCCCCTGGGCTCGGTCAGAATTAGATCTTTTTGTCTTCATCACCATTTCTTTCTATCTTATCCCAATGGTGGAGATTGAGAAATTCAGACCATACAGTTTGTAAACCTTTTTTGGTAAGTATTTCTTCTAAGATCTTGTTATGCATTCAGCTATTTGGGCCAGATTTTTAAAGGTTTTAGTTAAAGGTAATTTTGACAAAATCCTCTATTTTAGAGGAAAAAGAAAAGCACTTTAGTGGAGCATCTAGCCCAAGTTTACAGCCCAGACAGTCCTCTATGAGCCTCTGGGCTTAAATTTCCCATGGGAGATTGCATGATGGCTTATCCTTTGTACTTGTTCTGCTGGAGCTAGAGCCAGAGGGAAAATTCTTTTTTGTCTTCCTTATAGCATTCCTTCTTTTATTGGCAAGGGATAAGGCAAACAGAAGACAGCACCACACAAGAAAAATGGTCCACAGTGAGAATGGTTGATGGAGTTATGGGACTTCATATCTGTTAGATCTTTGACCATTGTCTGGGGTCATCCTGCAAGTCCTTTGGCTTCCTTGTCTGTGACACTCTCCCGAGGTTGCCAGTGCTGCCTGTACACCAGGCTTTGTGAATTGTCTAGACTCGTGAACAGACAGCATGTGCCATGAAACAGTCTATCTGTGGGAGTCCAGGCAGAGTGAGAACCAAGCCTGTGTGTCTCACACACCAGAGGCTCCTTAGAAGTGGTTGGAATTCTGAGGGCATTGACATAGCAACAAATTCAGATTTGAGGTTACCTGTCATCTCTGGCTTCAGTATTGAGAGAGTCTGACTTAATCTCACTCTCATAAAATTGATGTATGAAATTTAACAAAACCACATGAATGGATTTATTGGCGACTAGGTTCATTTTATTCATTAATTTCCTTGGATAAGACCTGCTATTTGAAAAATCAATCTAAACTACTATAAGGAACATGTTATCCTTTGAATTGATAGAATGTGCTGGTAGGCCCTGTCAAATACTACCAGTTTACATCTCCCAGTTTATCTCCCAGATGTACTAAACTGCGCTGTCTGGAGGGAGTAGTGGCCCTGCAGTCATGAGCTGCAGGGAGCTCGCTGTGCTGCCCCGCCTATTCTCAACGCTTCTGGTTGGGAAGGAGCAATTCTCTGTCCCACAGCACCAGGCCCGGCTGCACGTGTGCCTGTGACCATGAGCTCAGCCTCCACGTCTACGCTGTGCTCACAGGCCCATGGGCTTTAGAACTTTACCGTTTATCGAATAATCAAAAGAAACACCAATTAATTGTTACATTTGATAATTTGGAGTCTTTAGGCTTGAAATAAACTCCAATTCTGGGTGAGACATGTCCTAGTGAGTGCCTTCCTGGAGGAGGGCCACAGGCACGGGGCAGCAGCTGGGCAGCCCCTTACCTCACTCAGGCGCAGGGGATGAAAGGCCCCATAGACACTGTGCACAGGTGGTCCTAGGCAGTTGTTGTTTGGTGTGTGGTGGTGAAGATGGTGCCCATACACCGTAATCTCAGGCAGGTACAAGGAAGGAGGTCTGTGCTGACACCTCCCTGACGCCTTTCTGTCCCTGTCCCCTGCCCCAGCACAGCATGGAGCCCGAGAGTAGAGAGTGAGTCTGCTGCATGCATAGTTGGGGGGCAGTTAGCCTGGGAGTCAGTCTGCACAGCACTCTCTTGCGAAGAGTGGAGCGGCGGCCGGCTCTCAGGCTGGCGTCCCAGGCATTGCCCATCCTGTCAATGTGTCCCTTCCTGGTGTAGGAGTGTAAGCATCCTGCAACATTGTTTTGTCACCACTTGTTTTTTTCTTATTAGCCCACAGTTCCTCTTTTGCTCTCTGCTGTAATCACATTTCTAGCATCTACCTACTCGGAAGAGGTAAAAAGGGGGAACATACTTCTTCTCATGTCTTGCTAATGGGCTACTTTTTGGGTGGGAGTTTTTTGCTTTTTTATAAAATACAAGCGTGTGGATTTTTTTGGGGGTGCTTCCAGGAAGAGGTTGAGCGGTGGCAGCGAGCTCAGGGCAGGAAAGCACCTGGGTCCCCTCTCTGTGCTCTGGCTGGAAGCTATCAGGCCCCAAGCCACTGCCTTGTGCTTAAACTTCCAGTCCCTGAAATTTTAACTTTGAAAAGTAATTTTAACAATTTAATAAACCATATAATATGTTTTATAGGCTGGCGCGAGTGATCTTAAGTATTTTGGTCTCTTTCATAATACAATGAACCTAATATTGGTAAAAATACAGATCCTCACCCGGCCATAAAGGGAGCCTAGATTTAATAAGCAGTTATGAGCCGTGGCAGCTGCCTATCAGATTGTATCACTTGGGCTCCAGCATTGGAAGGCAGTGTCAACTTACATTTTTATCTCTGAAGCATCTTTGAGGCATTTATTTTGCCTTTCTTTCCAGTCCCTAATGTAATTGGCTAAACAGTTCCCCATAACTAATTGGCCAGGGGTTGGGTGGAAACCATGTGTGGCTTGATAAAGATTGAAATTAACATGACATTTACATAGAAGTGATGGAATATACAGTAATATAATAACTGGGGTGAGGAGGGGGGCACCAGTGTCCATTTTTTTCTCACCTATGCTCAGCAGTTCTGGGGATCAGAGAACCTCCAGGACACCCTCCCCCCACCCCCTGCCACACACACACACACAGCAGTGCGGGTCAGGCAAACCCCATGTCAAATTCACCTTTAAAGTGTTTAGGTGAAACTGTAAAACAAACGAATGAGTTATTCCATTTGTCAGTTAAAAAAGAAAAGCCACCAACTACTATTATAAGATTAAATTCCAATTAAGTTGCATTTAATTCCATAGCTATAACATTGTTTTAATGAGTTCTGTTGGATGTGACAGTTTATGTGAGATAAATTGATATGGATAGGAAGATAGAAATGTATTGGATAATGTTAAACATGTTACTTCATGTATATTAGCTGTGAAATTTATTTCTTCTCTGGTTATGTCCCCGAGGAGGTAGTCAGAGGAAAAAACATTTTTTTCAAAGAAAGAACTCTTTCTGTTTTTTCAGATATTTATTCTAAAACAGTCTTTTTGCACTTTTATTTAAATAATTTGTTAAATTTCTACATTAACTAAACTTATGATTCTTGGTGTATCTATTTATAAAATTTAATATAGGTTTTATGATATAGGAAATTAGGCTAGGAATGAGAATGCAATCCAGTTTTGTGATGAAGGTAATCTGCATTTATATTGCAGATATTTCCACTTCTCTCTAAGCCCCTCATGGGATTCTGTACACATTTACCTGGACATACATATTCACTGTAGTATAAACTTCCAATGTATTAGACAGGCTTTTGTTCACATGACATCTACACAAAGCATCAAGCCCTTTGCTTAAATCAAGAGTGGCAAACATTCTTTGACCTCCTCTCCTCCGCACGCTTGCCCAGTTCTGTGCCCAGCAGGCATCACTAATTGATTACACTCATTGATCCATGAGTGTGGCTGTATCCTCAGAAAGATCCCCCTTAAATTCTTGTAGGCAAGCTTACAAACACACTATTTAGGAGAGAATGTCAAGCAAGTAGCTTTTGCTCCCCAGTCTCTAACTTTTTCTATGTATGCCTAATGCTCACCCCATTCCTGGCACCAGGTTAAACAGGACAGGTTTGTAACATTAATGAGATAACTGTACATGGGCACAATTATGGCAATTATTTGGTTGTATAATGATTGGATTTTTGGCATCATGTATATGCCATATTTGTATGCTTTGTTAGATAACATATTTTCTACCCTTCATCTGGTTTTGGTATTACATGTGTGTAATGTTTTGTAGGTTTTTGCCTATTTCTGTAACTTTGGAAAACACAAGGAAGTGACAGTGTTGCCCCTCTTGTTACCTGTGCATCAACTGAGGCTCAGACACAGCGAGCCAGTGTGTGCTAGAGCCACGTCCAGACCTCCGGCCCAGCGAACTCCTTCACAGGGAGTGCATGTGCAGGTGCTAGCCCGGGCAGGGCAAGTTTCTGGCAGTTTTCTTTTGCATATTAATCTTAGTTTTTATCAATACACTGTAGCAAGCTGCACCAGGGGGGAAGGCACTTAGCTATTATATTTCAAGTGGTGTCTTCCATGATATAAAATTCTAGGAACTTAAATGACATTGCATGTTGTTTCTGAAAATATCTGCTTTCCATTCCCTTGGTAGAGGTAGTGCACAGAGGTCAGAGGAGGAAACTCTGTGCAGTTTAGGTGCAGGCCACTGAGCTGCTCTGTGAAGAATTGTCATCATTTTACTTCCCCCTTAAAGAAAGATGAGTAAGTAATGCATTAAGCACCATTTAGTTAACATACATTTTAATTTCATGTCAGCATATTGTTGGGATCTGTGTGTGGGTCATGGCAACCAGAGTTCTAGGAAGTGACTGGGTGGACATACGCATTACTTGCCACTTGGCCCACGTTCCTGGGATGAAGTGTTAGCCTTGGTCAGAACAGATCAGGGGCCCTGCCACATCGTGCTGTTGGTGGATCTTGGGTTTTCTCTGCACACAATTCTCTGATCGATTCATAGGAATAGGCTCATGTTTTAGAATATTAATAACAAATAATTATAGTAGCCGTTTATTAGGCATTTATTTTCCTGCAGTGGTTGGATACACATTAGTTATCTCCTCCAATCCTAATGTCATTCTGTGATGTGGATGGAGGTATTCTGGTTTTATTATTGAGAAAACAAGCTCAGTGCCTAAGTCACCCAATCAGGGTCACGTAGCAGGTTTTGCAAGTGGGATTGACCTCAAATTGGGACAGTTTCAAAGCCCACGTCTTATCCACTAGGGCATGCTGCTGCCTCATCTCTGAGTAGATTCCTTTCATTTGGTTTGGACAGGGAAGATTCTGTAGCTTATAGTCTGTATGGAAGATAGGGGATCCAATTAATTTAAGACTGCAGTTTAATCTCTACTCAGAATTTCTATAGAACCAGTGATATAAAAAGGGAGTAAGTTCTCCCTGAATTATTCCTTACCTTCTGACCTCTTCCTCAGCTCACGGCTCCCAGAGCATGTGGTGGGCTCAGCGCGTGTGCCCCCTCAGTCCTTTAGTAGGGAACAGCATGAGTACCCCATCTGGGTGGAGGCTCTTCCTGACAGTGACCCCCATACAAAGCCAGGCCACAGGGCCAGGCCATAGGCCTGCTCTGGAGTGGGGCTGCAGGGAGCCTGGCATTGGTCTTTGTGGCCAGGTGAGTGGCAGGGCCTCAGCCCTCGCCTGGCCTAGAGGGACTCTGGGCCCTCTGGGGCCTTCGGCCAGATAGCGGTGGCTCGGTACAGTTGTACTCTGCGGAGTTCTTTCACACGTGTGTCCGGTATTTTGAAGGGTGCACTCCTCCCGTGCTCCGTAGAGTTGGATGTTGGATTTGTAAGGGTGAAATGGCATGTCATTTATACTTTACTTTACAAATCTTCAGAAAAGAAAAAATTGAATGGGATCTTGATATTCTAGGATCTGGATGGTAGGTATATAAGATTCATTATATTATTTTTCCTTCTTTATATATTGGTCACTTATAATTTTAGAAAATGTATGTGGGGATGTGAGGTGAGGCATTTCTCTAGCTCATTACATGGTGCACTGGTGATGGACTAGTCACGACCTAGAACCTGTCTTCCCTCACTTAGCTACTGATACCATTTCATTGATGTGGAGTCTCAGGGCAAGGAGATGCTAAGCTAATTGGCTAAGCATTGAAGTAATTTTCTGATATAGATAAAATGACTTTAGCTGACAATAAAGCATCCCCTGACTAATCTATGCAAAACCACAGTAGTTCAGTAGCTGTTACCTTGGAGCATCCGTGCCATGCCAGGAGTTATGACATACCCTGTAAAGGTTTTCTCTCTCCCTCTCTGCAGTGTTTGCAGGGAGTAGAGTAGGAGTGGGGAACGTCTGGCCTGTGACATCATCTGAGCTGGCCCTGCCCAGGCATTAGGGATGAGTTCATTAAGGGTTTGACCAATAGAGCAGGGTAGTTTTTAAGCTGATAATTGTGTGTGGCCTAGGAATGATGCTATCGATATCCTGATGGCCCTGGGCAGGAGAAGGTCCCCACCCTGGAATGGAGGAACCTGAACCCAGGGTCCATTAGACCTTTCTTCTCTTCCTCCAAGTCCTGGGGGCCATGCTTTTCAAAGTGTTTCAGAGACTGCCTGGGAGCTGCATTAGATGCAGGTTTCTGGACCCACACCAGGCACTAGCCTGGGCCTTGACTACGCAGAGCCCAGCCTTTGAAGGGAGAGTTGATGGCCACAGGTTCTAGCCCCACGTCTTCCTAACAGTTGTTCCCTTGGCCAAGTCAAGGTCCTCTTCCAGCCTCACTTTCCTCATCTGGCATCTTCCCTGTTGTCTGTGAACAGTCCTTCATAGAGTGCCTGGCATCCTGTGAGCATTAGGTATGTGTCCCCTGCTGCTGTCCCCCACCTTTGTGAGACATGTTCAATGCCCCGACATAGCCAGGAATCTAAGGATGCAGCAATTAAGGCTCCAGGGGCACTGTTTGGTGGATATAATTTAAACCTTATAAATCCTAAAAGTGTTTTTTGTAATTATTAGCATTTTAAAAATCAGTGTTAGAGAGTTTTACATAGGTGTTTGAAAAGGAATTCTGTCACCAAAATGTATGAGCATTGACAAGTTTCAACATGTAGCTAGACAGGTTCAGAACATGTATTATTTACTGATCCACACGCTGCCTCCATTAGAGCATTAACTCGGCAACTCCCTGTCACGCTCTCTGTACTGCTGTAATCAGGACGGCCATGCGTATTGAAATATGAGCAAGTTATTTTGTATGTGTGGTTATACCTTTAAAAAAACTTTATTTTTATTGACTTCAGAGAGGAAGGGAAAGGGAGAGAGAGATGGTAACATCAGTGATGAGAAAGAATCACTGATTGGCTACCTTCTGCACACCCCACACAGGATCGAGCCTGCAACCTGGGCAGGTGTCCTGACTGGGAATTGAACAATGACCTCCTGTTCATAGGACGATGCTCAACCACTGAGCCAGGCCAGCCAGACTGGTAGCAGCTTTTTAATTGTTAGTGTTGCTGCTTAAAAAAGATATCAGGTTAGTTTACTCTTATGATGGCTAGTAGTTATTAGAATTGCATGAGAAATTAGGGGAGCCAGAACTCAGTGGGGGGTGTCAGTGCATTCATTCAGTGGCCTGCCACAAGCAGCTCTCCTGCTGACCCTGGGACAGGATGGATGGAAAGTCCTCATGTTTTCTTTCTACTACTGTGTTGTTCTTTGAAAACTATTATAACCCAAAGCCGCACATGCTTGTGTACATATGTGACAGTAGAAGGTGCTCTAACTCCCTGTTGGGGAGGGTCAGCGCATACCTTTTCCGAGCCAGATAGTAATCTTGTAGATTTTGGGACTGCAGCTATGTTCCCTCAGCCCTTTGGGTTGTAGTGGGAACAGCCACAGACGGCAGGTAAATGAGTGGGTTTGACTGTGTTGGCAATAAATGTTATTTACAGACACTGAAATTTGAATTTCTTGTAATTTCCTATGTCACTAATTAGGAGTAGTATTTTAATTCTTTTCCAACCCTCTTTTTAAAAGTGTAAAACACATTATTTGCCCTGGAATGTAGGGTTTGGTCTGGCCGAAGGCACTACTGTTTGCTGAGCCCTGGTCTGGAGAAGATGGTCCTCTGTCCCAGCCCCGGTACCCCACCTCCATTCTCTGCTCCTCGGCTTCTGATGGAGTAATGAGTCACCAGCTCTTGTTCACACCTTATCTTGAGAGAGCCTGATTGGTGGGATTGGATTATTTACTCATTTAGAGTGAAATGTAATGAAGTCCCTGGCCCTTCCTTTATTTAAAACAGAGGAGCCGAAACCGGTTTGGCTCTGTGGCTAGAGCATCGGCCTACAGACTGAAAGGTCCCAGGTTCGATTCCGGTCAAGGGCATGTAGCTTGGTTGCGAGAACATCCCCAGTATGGGGTGTGCAGGAGATGGCTGATCGATGTCTCTCTCTCATCAATGTTTCTGACTCTATCCCTCTCCCTTCCTCTCTGTAAAATATCAATAAAATATATTTTTTTAAAAAATAAAAAATAAATAAAGCAGAGGAGCAGTAAACTAAAAGTAAAAGTGAGGCCAGGGATAAAGATGCATGAAATGGAAACCTCATCATGAAATGGACTCTGAAAATGACCTCAGACTCAAATTTTCTTCAATACCATTATTCCCCCAAAGTGTGGTGGACCTCATGAGTGAAATTTAAGATGAATTTTTTTGGAGACACAAATGAACAGTTTTGAAAATTTAATGTGTATTATATATTAATTATGTAGGAAAATATAAGCACGTCAAGTCTGGTTTCTCACATCACACTGCTTAAATGCAACATTTAGAAAATCAAGAGGTTTAAGGAAAAATAGAAGAATTTTTTGTGCATGTTGTTCTTGAGTACAGCAAAACTCTTAGTGATAGTATTGGATGATTAAAGAGGTACATGGTCTTCTAAGTATCCCTCTGCTATTCTGGGGGAGGAGTAGACTACAGAGGCACATCACGTGAGTCATTTGATTTTTCTCTAAATAAATTTATGGACAACAAGAATGAACAACAATGAGCATGAGCATTCTGGAGAGAAGACACCTTAAATTAGAGTCCTTGCTCCCCTTTGCTGAAGATTTTAATCTTTTCTTGTAAGCAGGTGGGGGAATTCAGGCAGGGGAAGGGTGAATTCTTGGAATAGGGCATTTTCACAAACTGGAGGCCAAGGTATACAGAAGCATCGAATAAGAAAGCAGACGGGAGGAATGATTATGAGATGTTTTCCAATAAAGGTGCAGGAGGATAATCTGGAAGAGTGTCTTTCTCAAGTGTCAAGGTTAACCTGACTTGGATCTGAAGGGGAATGAATTTCTGATTGTCAGCAAGTCATAACCTGAGAGCCTAGGCATAGTGGTTGCAAGTTGGGGAATAACCTGGAGAATAGACGCACCCTTAAGAATAAGTATGTTTGCACACAACCGCCCACTGTCATAAAGAAGGTTGGCGGTGGGAAAGAACACAACAAAGGTAGAATTAGGCTGAAAGCTTTGCAAATGGGTAGTTTATTTTCTTGTTAAATAGAAAATAAACATAATTCCATTGATCCAGGGCCAAGATGTACGACTTTTAATGTATTAAATCAGCTAAATGTGGTGATTAAGAACACAGGATGTTGGCTAGACAACTTGGGCTTGAATCTTGGCTCTGTCACTTACTAACAGTATAATCTCCGGTAAATGGCATTGCTGCATGCCTCAGTTTCCCCACCTTTAAAACGGAGTACTAACTCATAGGTGACTATGGGACTGATGAGTTAAGACACACAAAGCATTGCAGGAGAGTTGGCAGTATCTTTTCAGTAACCAGCTAGCTAGCTGCTAGCCTTAAAGAATGCCCTGAATGAAAAGTGCGGCCTGAGGTTGTTTCAGCAAATTGCCATTTTCTCTGTGGAGTGTACAGGGTGTGAATTTCTATGCGTATCTACATACGTGTATCTGTGCACCTGAATGATGTGCACTGAATATGTTCAAAGTCTCCTAGACGGGGAGTGTTCAAAGGGGCAGGGGGACTCTGGTGCCCCAAGCTGCTATGCTCCGTCTCTGAGGCTGCACTGCTGCCACAGGAGCAGACTGGCTGTTTGCTCGCTCTGGGGTGGAGAAAGTCTGTCCTTGGGGAAGCCAGTTTATCACTGACCAGCCCTTAGGGCTAGGAAGTGCTTTCTTTCACAGGACGGGACTGAAATCCACCACCCACAGGTTTCCAACTTCCTTTGTGAAGCCTTAGGGTTCTGGAGGCCCTCTCTTCTCCCTGCGCCGGTCGAGCCCTTCGGGCAGCAGGCCCTTCTCAGTCTCCAGGCTGAAAGTTTCTGTCTCTTCTGGTTTTAGTCCCATGACCATAGGTGGTTTCTCACAACACCAACAGCTACAGGCAGGGTGTGTCATGTGTCTATGTTTATATAGTTCACTTACAGGAGCCTCTTTTTGACAAAACTGTCTTTATCTTTTGGAAGGGAAACATTTTGACTTTTTTTAACCCACTTTTTAAACTCCAAATGTGGGAAGGTGATGCATATGAGGGAACTATTGCTGAAGAACCCTAAATTTCCATTGCAACTGGGTGTGCTGGCATTGGTCTCTCCGTTCCCTGTTCCTGGTCTGTGGCTGAGTGAGGTCACAGTGCAGCCAATGCTCAGTGCCCCACTGCTCTGCTCAGTCTCAGGCCGATCATCTCAGCTTCAGGACTGTGGTTCTGCCTTGATTTTTGTTCCTGTTCTCTGATGACAAAAGCAATACTAGGGTCAAGTAGGCGATGGTGAAGAAAGTCTAAGAGGAGGGATTTTTGGCTAACATGACCAGGATTATTCCTTACATTCCTTAATCCGTGTAATGTTTCTCTTTTATCTCAGAAATTTTGTAGGTTTTGGTCTCTTTTGCTTTTCCCCTCTTTCAGTGAATAGAAATTATAAAAGTAACATAAAAATCATCTCCCTATTTTGGGATAATCCAATTTTATTCCATTGATACAATTTAAAGTAATTATTTTTAAAGCACAAGAGCCCCACAGCAACTCGGGATGATAGTCCTTGCTTTCTCAATTTCCCCATGCGAGTTGCTCTTCCTTCCAGCAAGACTCTCGGCAAGGCTAGGCCTGGAGCTGGCTGCAGGAGCAGCTTTCAAAGTGCACATATGGGTCTAGGAGACTACACAGTCTTGAGCATGGAGCTCACCGTGACACAGGCATGCCATGTGACACATTGGTGACAGGTGGCAGGTGTTGCCACAACTCGTCCCAGGTCACAGGTTGGGGTTCCTTGTTCCCCTGACAGTGGCTGCTGCTCCATAGTCAGAAGGTGCTCAGTGGCAGGTCCCTGGGCATGCCCTTGCATCCTCCTCACACCCGGGGGTAGGGAGCACAGGTAGGCAGGTGCAAACTGTGAACACCTATTCACAGAGAATAGGTGTTCTTCAGTCAGCCTTCAGGCCTCTCATTCTTCTTTTAATCACTTTTTGTTGGTAATACCTTAGAAACCTGAAAATAATTTGATTTTTAATGATAGTTGTATCCATGTCTCCTTGGCAAACTTAAGAAGAGAGTTCATGATGGCCACTTTTTGGTACTGATGTGTATTCTTCACATGTAACAGGTGTACTGCTGAAGATGTATCTGGGGGTATTACTTTCTCATTCTGAAATTCACTGAATGCTGCACAGAAACCAATCGGTGGCATTATGGGTCCTGGCTTATGTGGGAAGGCCCTGAGGGTTACAGTGTGTCTCAAGATGTTTCTAGAAGTTCAAGAGGGTTGGTGTTTCAATACGTTTAATTTCTGAGTCAGAGAGTGATTTAAAAAGTAGATGAGGAATCTGGAAAATATTAAAGATGTCAAGGGTAGAAGGAGTTTTATTTGCAGCCTAATGGAATGTTTTGCCAACTTCTTTTAAAGATTTTTTTGAGAGTAGAACTTTAATTATTTGCTTGTGTTTCTGGCATGGTAAGGTTACTCCTGTTTCTGTAACATGATGAATCCAAAGTGAAAATGGGATAATTTTTAATTAGAAAAATTATAAAACCATTTTAAGCCAAATGTTTCTTGTCTTGTATAAACTGTGAGGTTTCACATTTACTTTAATTATTTTAGGAAATTTCATTCAGAAGATCTATTTCAATTGGTACTTTATGTATGGATACAAGTCCTGAGTGTTGGAAAGTACCTTGTAATATTCTTTCCAGTGTCTTTTTAGTAACCTAATGGGATTTCTGTCATGTATATTGCTTGTGTCTATTTTAGAAGTATCATGGTTACTTGAATCTGATGTACTACTAATATTCAAGTAAGCATTCTGAATGCAAGGCTAAATATTACAAAAGAAATCATATTAGAGATTAAAAATGTTTCTTGAACTTTATATTGTATGATTTTATGCAGTTCAGAATAGCTTCTTGTGAGATTACTTGAATAAAAATGTTATATTTCTACTTTGTACAGTAAATATATGAAGTCATTTAAAAATATATTTTATTAAAGAAATGAGAATAGTAGTTGAGTCATGATAGCCTACGTTTTATATTATAGTGCTTTGATTACATTTGATTATGATATTTTTACATTTTCTGCGGGCTCATTGGAGACACAAGAATTCTATGGAAATAAGAAGAGAGTTGAGTGTTCCGAATTTGAGGATCTGGATAAACTAGGACAGTTCCAGCTCCTTGAACTTCTCTACTACTTGGTAGCTACTTGGAGAGGTGTGCTGTGTCCTGTGCTGTTTCTGTTGGGTTCTCTGGAGGGCATTGTGTGCCACCCTCGCTGTGCACCCATTGCTGAGGAAGAAAGATGGTGCAGAAGGACTCACAGCACTAGCTCAAGGTTCTGGTGACAAAAGCCCTCGTCTTTAGCCATTTGTCTTTGAAAATCATGTTTCACTTACCAAGAGCAGGAAGAAAGTGATATGTGTCAATATACCTTTTTCAGACTGAATAGTTCCTTAGTGAAATAGATTTTTAAAGCTGTAGAATTCCCAGGGAATGACATAGACCTAATTAATAACTTACTATTAAACTATGAATAAGACCAAAGGACAGGAACTTAAATTCCAAACCAACAAGAAACCTGATTAATAAGTGTACATTTTGTCTCAAATGTAAAGAAATGGTTATGATTTAAGAGGTTATGGTTTAAGAGATTCCTTATAACCCATCCTGAACTGGGAAAGGCTGTCCATGTAGGCACGAAGACAGCCAATATTTATCGTTTTCTAAAACATAATTAGGTAAGGGTTTCATTAGGATATTTCTTTTCCAGGTCACTTCGTAGGGTGGTCCCTGAGTTTTACCGTCCTCTGCCCAGCACTGGCCAGGTGTGGGTAGGTACACAGGTTGTGGCTAGTCTGAATTGAGATGGGAAAAGTGTAAAATACACACTGGATTTCAAAGTCATTGATTACATGTTGAAGGGATAAGATTTTGGATATATTGGGTTAATTAAACTATATCATTAAAATTAATTTTATATTTCTTTTTATCTTTTTAATGTGACTACTATAAAATTTTAAAAAATTACTTATGGGACTCACTTTGTAATTCTGTTGAGCAATACCATTATAGAATATATCAATTCATATTTCTAAAATTATTAATCTTAAGAAATTTCTTTCTTTAAAATGGGGTTAAACATTGTTCAAATTGAAAAAACACTTTACCAATTTACTTTATAAAAAAACACGAAACGGCGCTTTTGGAATTAATTCATTGCACCCACTGTGGGCACAGCACAGCAGTGAATATACCTTGTGGCTGTGGTCTGCCTGTGAGAAGCCCTCCCTGTCCTTCCCATTGCAGGTGCACACACTGCCACACCTGGGGAAAGAGCCAGCTAACAAACTAGTGGTGCTTGATGTCAAATGTTAGCCTAGCCAGTCATCTGTCTTTTTGCCACCTAGACTGTGGGTCTCATACTCCCCTGTGCACACCGTTAGGCCTACTGCCCCCCACCTCTGAGGAGTCAGGATGCTGATAGAGCACAGAGTAATGCCCTCTAGCATCCCAGCATGAAGAGACACTTTTCCCTTGAAGATTTTGTTGGAAAAACACATCCTTTTTACATTTTAAATGACCAAATTAAACTGGCACAAAATGCAAGCATTTGAATGTTTACAATGATATGCCTGCTTACTTAGGTCCCCTTTGATTTGTGCTTCCAGATCCTTTCTTCCTTGGGAGTGGGCTTTTACCATCCCACCCCTCACCCCCAATTGCCATTAATGTATATTTTGAAGAAATATTTGAGACCAAACTTAATGCTAATCATTATCCTTAAATATTTATAGCTGCTATTTGCATTGAGAATTTTAATATGGGATTTGATCGTGTTAGCCAGCTTAATAAAAATGCTGGTATTGCTTACACATGATAGGAAACTGACTACCCTTGACCACTTGGGAAGGGCATCTCGTAACCTGCAGGAGGGAGTTAGGCTGGTGATACTGGGAGAGAAAGTGGGTAGCATGGATAGTATAGAAAGCGCAGCCAAGACTGGGAGGATATGAGGAATGCCTGGAGTTTGGAGGGAGAAGAAAAATAAAGACCTGAGAGATTTTGAGTTGCCAGGCACTGGGTGGCTCTGAATTATTGGCTCCAGTTTAGAGTGCTCTGGATTTGGGAGTGAGGGAAAAAAATCAGTCTCAAAACACAGGAGTAACTGATATAATTTATCTATCTCAGAGACCCCCTCATACTCACTTCATGGCCACATGTAGTCAGGGGAGGTTGTACTCCAGTACCCTTCTGTTCTAGATCTCTTTGGCCAATTAAATATGATTTGAATTGCTTACTTTTTCAACATAAATTATACCATTCTTAAGCAATAGTGGGGGAAATCACTAATTCTCTCACTGTTGTGAAAGAGTAAATATTGAACATTTAGTATATTCCCTTCAAGTCTTTTCTGAAAACAGAATTTAAATAATCATCTTGTACTTACAACTTTATATCCTGCTTTATTCTCTAACACTATATTGTCACGCCTGCCATGTTCTCTTTAGAGCAGTCACTTTGATTGCTGTGTAAAAGATGACCTATCATTGCAGATATTTTTGAGGTTCCTTCTGTGGGACAGGGCCTGTTCTGTGTCCTTGGAATGAGCAACACCAATTTCTCATCCACATGGGACTTATTGATTGGTTACATTTTTTCAGGGGTGCCATCCCAGTTGGAGATGAAACAGTTCTTGTCTGTGCGATAACTTTCAGCATTTAAGCCTAGGGCTTCTGGCCCAAACTGCTCCCATACGATTTCAAATGCCACACTTCCCAGCTCCTTCATTGAGAATCACTGGTTTAAACCATACATTGGTTTACTGTTTTCCTAAGAGACAGGGCATTCAGTGTTGGACTTAGGTCAGGTTCCTTTTGTTCTTTTTCTTCAGTTGGTGGTAGACAAGTGGTTATATGTCAGTTGTATCTATAACTGCCATTTCATTGTACAACAGGGCAGTCATTGAATGATGGTGATTCTTCATGCTACTTTGTTACTTGAGAGTTTTGCTATTCACAATTTTGTGACAATGTTTTGACAGGCTTGGAGAAAGGGCATCTATATTAATAAAAGGGTGATATGCTAATTAGACTGGGTCAACTAGACATCTTCTGGTGGTCTAGTCCCCCTTCTGGATAAAGCCATGGTGGCATGGGCTGAGGCAGAGACAGTTAGGAGCAATCAGGTCAGTAGGTGAGCAGTTAGGGGTAATCAGGCCAGTAGGGTAGGGTGGTTAGGGGTGATCAGGCTGGCAAGGGAAGATGGTTAGGGGTGATTAGGCCAGTAGGGGAGGGTGGTTAGGGGTTATCAGGTCAATAAAGGAGGGTGGTTAGGGGTCATCAGGCTGGCATGGGAGGGCAGTTAGGGACAATTAGGTCAGCAAGCAGAGTGGTAAAGGGCAATCAGTCAGGCAGGCAGGTGAGCAGTTAGGAGCCAGCGGTCCCAGATTGCGAGTGGGATGTCTGACTGCTGGTTTAGGACCCCCCCAAGGGGTCCCAGGTTGGAGAGGGTACAGACTGGGTTGAGGGACCACCTCCCTGCCCCCAACCCCATGCATAAATTTCATGCACCGGGCCTCTGGTATCACATAATCTTGACTAAATTCTCAAATGAAAAGAAAACTTTTGTTTCTCTCTCCTCGTTGTGTCTTTTCCTTCCTGTTTGTCCTCTCCACACCCTGAAAGGTGAAGGGAAGTGTGTTGTGGGATGTGTTTTAAAGACATATGGTTCAGACTCTCCAGATGTCTGTTGTGTCACTGACTAGGTGTGTCCTTGGGTAGGTCATTTGCCACACTTGCATCACTCTGTCTTCCTCTAATACGCAATTGCACATACCTTGGAAAGACCTGGTGAGGTTAGTGAGCACATGAGATTAGCATGTATCTAAAGTGTAGACCAACATTTGTCTCCTGTTGTATAGTGGTTAGCAGCACAGGCTTTGGTGTCAGACTCTGGATTCAAATCTTGACTCAGTTACTTATAGCTGTCTGATCCTTTCATGTGTCACTTTACTATTCTGAGCCTTAGTTTTCCCATATGTGCAGTGAGAATACGAAAAACCTTCTTACTGGATCATCATGAAGACTAAGGGGCAGGTGTACTTCAGCGCAATAACTGCCTGTGAAAGGCGCACTCTGCGGGCTAGCTACGGATTCAGTAACAAGTGGAAGTGTATATACTTGTTCTCTCCCTTCTTGTTTGTAGAAGACAGAACTAGTATGTCCAACTACATATTTTCTTGATATATTTACCTTATATGGTAAAATAAATGAAATTAATGAAAACTTTGTTATGGATGACAGGTGAATGTGTGTGTCTTTCTTGTTCCTCTCTGGATACAAATATGTATCAAAGTGAGTGAAGCCAACATCCACAATGCTTCACTGGAGAATGGAACTTCCATGTGGCACAGACAACAGGGGAGACGTCTTCAGATTCTGCTGAATGCTCTTGGGCCTCCTTGATTTCTTTCTTTTACTTTTTCTTTTTCTGTTAGTCACAGTTGTGTAATTTGTACTGAGTGTGCAATGGGTGTGAACAGTTTTGCGTGTTGTATCTCAAAAGTCTAAGTCTTTATTTATTGCGACTAAGGCACCACACTGAAGCAAGGGAATTCCAATCATCTGGACAGATTCAGGAGCATTAAAAACAAACACCCTGGCAGGAAAGTGTTCTTCCCAAAATAAGAGTTTTACACTACAACTCCTCCCTCGACAAAAATGTGACCTGAAAGGCAACAAAGCACATAGTACATAATGAAAAACAATAAAATGGGACCTCTGGCACATGCTTTTAGTGACTTGCTGACTTCATAATAAATGTAAATACAATTACTTTTGTGCATCTTCTACCATTAGACAAACTGTAGGAGGTGATAAGGGAAACGGGCTGTGGCATAAATCTCGGACAACCTTGCCTGGAGCCCGGTGCCCGCAGGGTCCCCAGGCCTGGTCAGAGGGACTGCGAGCCTTCCCTTTGGAGCCATGGCCCTTCCCTTTCCCTGGCGGCTTTGTGGAGCTGATGTGTGTGCTCTTCTCACAACTTTCAGAATATCAATGATTCATAAATAGCCCAGGAACAAAGCATGTTGAATCCCACAATGTGGTTTTAAGGGTGGACTGTCTCAGTTTTTTACCCCTTCCCCCACCACTTAAGTATTTCTTTCTTTCTTTCTTTTTAATATATTTTATTGATTTTTCACAGAGAGGAAGGGAAAGGGACAGAAAGTTAGAAACACCGATGAGAGAGAGACATCGATCAGTCACCTCCTGCACGCCCCCTACTGGGGATGTGCCCGCAACCAATGTACATGCCCTTGACCGGAATCGAACCTGGGACCTTTCAGTCTGCAGGCCAGTGCTCTATCCACTGAGCCAAACCGGTTTCGGCCATTTAAGTATTTCAACTTGCATGTCTGCTTTAAACATAAGCCTGACCCATTTTTTAAAAACCTGGGTTCCAAAGGATGAGATATTGCTATGGTTTTGGCTAAAAGTAAGGCCCCGCAGAAGTACTGAGTCCCATATGGAAAAGGCTAGAAGGTGCTACTCAAAACTTCCTTCCTAGTTGCCAGCCCAGTCATGGGTGGGGGAGAGCAATTTTGTGTGATGGACTTTAGGCTGTAGCATATTGTCATTGATCAACCTTGGTCATTCTCCTTCCTAAGACACTTGTCAGTCACATGTCTGTAATGGATGCATTTTCGTGTCTGCCTCTCTGTGGTTAGAGTCATTCTTTGGGCTGTGAACTCCACAAGGGCAGACTGGGGGTTTTTAAATCACATGCTGCCTAACACAGGAGCATTCGATAAATGATTGTTGAATCATTGTTTTGTGTGAGTAAATATGTGTAATGATAATAACGGCCGGCATGCTTAAAGTTGGGATGTGACGGCTTCTTTGTGACAGGCAGGGGCTCTCCACATGGTTGCCCTCTGATGGCTCCAGTTAGAGAGGAAGCGGAGGGGCAAACTCCCGCTCAGGTGGCCGAGGGCCTCGTCAGCTCTGTTCCTCAGAAGGATGAGCCCCAGGCTTAGCAGTGCAGCCCTGACTCCTCTGTGAAGGGCTCCTCGGATGCTCCTCCTTGCAGCACCAGGTGGGTTTGAGTTGTTAGGAAAGAGGAAGTGCTGTAAGTACTAAGAACACAGCTCCCGATCTCCTTGCTGTGGTGAGGTCTCCTGCTAAGCTATGTGCATTACCTCATTCTAACATTCCTATGAGGCAGGTACTTCGGTTTCTCCTGCTTTACAGAGGAAGCTGAAGCTCAAGAAGGATAAAGAGAGGGTGATAAACGTACTCAAGGTTATACAGCTAGAATGTGGGAGAGAGCAAATTACCAAAGAGCTTTAGAACTTCTTTTGGAAGGATGGTAGGAGCCAGGGAGTCAAAATACCTATTTTCATTCACACCTTACGAATATTTTATTTTGGTTAACCTGTACTATTTTGAAATCAGGCAGTAGTGGGAAAGAGAGATTGGCCAGGACTGCGTACTTAGTACTGTTCTGCAGACAAGATGCTGCCTGCAGGCCACCTGGCATGCTTACCTGCAGGCATGCAGCTGGCAGGACCCATGGGGTGCAGGAAACCGCTCCAGGCCACCCGTGCCTAGAGCCCACTTGAAGGAGCTGACATCTGAGCACATCTAGTGACAGAGCCTGGTGTCTGGGTGAGGGGCTCAGCCTTCCTGGTTGGAAGCTCTCTGACTTTGAATGTGGGCTTTTGCTCCCCCTGTATCCCCTTCCCCCATCACATTGTCACCAAGAGAGTAGATACTCTAATGTGATGGTCAGGGGCCAGGTCAGATGTCATGATCACCAACTGGTAATTAATAAGAATTTCAGTCACTGAGTAGATGTGATTTTTTTTTCTTCATTATATTCCAATTTGGATCTCAGGAATGATTCAAGAAATTTGCTTCTGTCCTCAATTAAAATGGAAAAATGTGTTTTTCTTTTTTTGCTGGGACAACAAGGTGACTTAGGAAGAGCTGGTTTTCTGGGAAAGAGATTAAACTATAGCATGGTTCTAAATGTGTGTTTTAAAGAATGCTGACATATTTTGTTGATGCTGGCTATTTTATTTGATTGCTATCTGTTCTGAAGTTTTCCCCTCCTTTTTCCTTCTTGGAAGTCTATCGGTTACCATGGAAACAGTGTTGTTTTGGGTTGGGGTGGAGCTGTATCCACAAATGCAGTATAAAGTCATAAGATGGGTTAATATTTATTCTTGCTGGGTATCTATGGAACATAATATAATGATAATCACAACCACACATACAGAATAAATTTGCACTTTTGTTATTTTCTTTATCTAAATGTGTGCAATTTTGCTTGGAATGCATGGTCATCTTCTCTCTGATTTGGATAATATCATCTAAAAGCCAACAGCCAGTGTCAGTGGACTTGCTCTGAGTTGTAACTTCTCTCTAGGCCTCACACCAAATCTTCACATCCCTGTGGCCAGGGTCTCATTCCAGATGGTGATTTCCTGGGCTATCTTTTAAGTTCTGCTCAAGAACCCGGTGCCCTGGGCCCACTCCTCTCCTCTAGAACTGGTCTGTGCCCAGCAGTGCAATGGCGCAGCCTGCCTTCATACTGAGCTGTGCAGTGGCTCAGGGTGGCAGATGAAAGGACCAATGAACTGACCAACTACAGCTGGAGGATGAGAAAGGGGTATGGACTTTGGAAAACTTCCAGAGATGATTAGTAAAAATGATGAAAGGATAGTGAGTAGGATCTTTGAGAAAAGGTTACAGAAACTGGGCTACTGGTTTGAACACACAGAGGAGAAGCCAGAGAGTGTGTGCCATGTGGGGTTTTATTAGCTCTGTTCTCTGGAAAAGTGAGGAAGGGGTGTGTGCTCTTGCCCTGGGAAGGCCTGTCATTATCTAGAAGGGGTTGCCTGTGGTAGTGCAGGTGACATTACTGTGTGACATGCTGACGTGGCAGAGGCTTTTTAGACAAGGACAACCACAGAGAAATGCTGGCTCTTGGTCTGGTGCATTTGGCATCACTGAGCTATGCCACTGGTGGCTGGTTTGCAAAGCCTGTTGGTAGCTACGCAGTGATTTAGGTGGCCCACAGAAGTTCCTCACGAGCTCCTGACTTCATATTGTCTCATTGCAATTGAATTTTTGAAATTAGTTTTTTCAAGTGCTTTGACATTTTTTATCTCTCCTAAAATGAAGAGGAATATTATATTATCCAGGAATATATAAAAAAATTGCTCCTCTTAGGATTAAAAAATCCCACAGAGTGAGGTCAGTGGGAATGATTGGGGGTCCTGATCTTATAGTTAGAAGTGCTGTCTACCTTTGACACCTCAAATGGCATGGGCCTGCTAGTTCCAATCCATTCAGTTCAGAAGAGGAGGCCTGAGGAGGAGACTGGCAGGGCATGAGCCCAGCACTGAGGGGCTACCTTGATCCTGGGGTTCCTGGGTGCCACAGTGCTGGAGTGCCTGGTACTGGCTAGAAACGGGACTCTTGGGCCCTATCACAGACCTGCTGAATCAGAACCTGAGGGGAATCTAGATCTCTGTCTTATCCAGCTTTTCTTTGTGAGCACCACTGGTCTGGACCATCTCTCATTTACTTACAACATTAACAAGGTAATATCCAGTTTGGGGCAAAATGGCAATTGGTGGCATTGTTGTCATGGTGACCAATTAACCTGGCATAGGAAAAAAAAAAGTTTCTTAGCTACAGGCTGCCCCCAGCTCTTTTGTGAACATACTAGATGACGCTGCATGAAATTCATACCTTGGTGGGGGGTCCCCTTCAGCCCAGCCTGCACCCTCTCCAATCAGGAACCCCTTGGGGGACCACTGGCTTTTAAATGCTCACCTGCCTGCCTGCCTGGTCACCCCCAACCGTTCCCCCCTGCCAGCTTGGTATCCCTCATTGCCCCCCCACTCAATGGCCTGGTTGCCCCTAATTCCCCCTGCTGGCCTGGTCGCCCCTTACTGTTTGCCCTTCCTGCCAGCCTAGTTGCCCCACACAGCCATCTTGTGTTGGCCATTTTGTGTCCACATAGGGGCAGGATCTTTTGACCACCTGGGGGCAGTCATCTTGGTTGCCCCTCACTGGCCCCCACTGTTGGCCTGATTATCCCACACAGCCTGCTGTTCAGTTGTTTGGTTGCCTCTCACTAACCCCTCTTGCTGGCCTGGTTGCCCCACGCAGCCTGCTGCTCAGTCATTTGGTCATCCCTCACTACCCCCCCTGCAGCTTGGTTACCCGACACAACCTGTTCTGTCATCTGTTCAGTTGTTTTGGTTGCGATGGTTGCTTAGGCATTTATATACTAGAGGCCTGGTGCATGGAATTCATGCATGGATGGGGTGCCTTTCAGCCCAGCTTGCCCCCTCTCCAATTGGGACATCCCTCTCACAATCCAGGACTGTTGGCTCCCAACTGCTCACCTACCTGCCTTCCTGATTGCCTGCCAGCCTGATCACCCCCTAACCACTCTCCTGCCAGCCTGATTACCTCCTAACCACTACCTGCCAGCCTGATTGATACCTAACTGCTCCCCTGCCAGCCTGTTTGCCCCTAACTTCCCTTCCCTGCAGGCCTGTGTTCCTCCAACTGCCTTTCCCTGCAGGCCCGGTCACCCCCAACTTCACTCCTCTACTGGCCTGGTCACTCCCAACTTTCCTCCTCTGCTGGCCTGGTCACCCTAATTGCCCTCCCCTGCAGACTTGATCACCCTCAACTACCCTCCCTTGCAGGCCTGGTCCCTCCCAACTGCCCTCCCCTGCTGGCCATCTTGTGGTAGCCATCTTGTGTCCACATAGGGGCAGGATCTTTTGATCACATGGAGGCAGTCATCTTGTATGTTGGAGTGATGGTCAATCTGCATATTACTCTTTTATTAGATGGGCTATATAGATATAATTAATAGAAGAGCTGCCTTAATATGGCCTAGGACACGTCCCCTTTAGCAAGAGAGGAGGAATTCCCTGGAGTAATACATTAAAATCATTTTTACCAGACATTTCCTCTTTGTGGGGGCCAGTCCACCTATCCACACTTCCCGTGGGTGCCCTGCTCTCCTGTGGGTGCCCCTCCTCTCCTGTGGGTGCCCTGCTCTGCCCTGGATGCCCTGCTCTCCCCTGGGTGCCATTGCTCTTCCGTGAGTACCCCTCCTCTCCCATGGGTGCCTCTCGTGTGTGGCAGTGTATGGTGAGGATAAAAGAGATAGCCCTTTAGACGGTGTATCCACCTCCCAATGCTCCAGCCCCCATCTCGTCACCAGGACTCAGTATGAGGCACCTCTGTTGACTTTGATGTTTCTTGCACTCACTGCCTCAAGCTGTGTTCCCAATGGGAAGGAAGGAAGAAAATAATCCAATATAGGTTAGACTCACACAGCACAATAAGTGCTTGTTTGGACATGGCTTGGACTATCATTTTAGCAAGAGTCTTCTGTTTGATTAAATAGCTTCTCTGTTAAACATTGAACAAAATGAAATGGATGTCATAACAGATAAAACTAAATGATGACAACTTTTCTTGACTGTGAATTTCATTAAAGATATACATTTGTGTTCCTCCTATCCCTGTGAATGACAGAAGTTGACAAATATCTGTATATATGGGGAGAGTTGTTTTTAGAGGAAAGTTAACAGCTCATCCCTGCTCAGATGTCTCAGCCCTAAGACAAAACTAAGGGCTGTGGGCAGAGGATGGCGGGAGGCCGAGCGGCTCCGGCTCCTTGCTGTGGGGCTGCACTGACTTGCCCTTAGTTACCTGCTTTATAAATGCTTCGTTTTCTCCCAGCATGGTGCTTAGACACATGAAAGTGTGGGTTTGTTCACTTGCTCCCCTGGGGAGCACCTGCATGGTGCATGATGCTGTCTCAGTGAGGAGCGCTGGGAGCATTGCCTGTGTGTGGGAGGTCTGGGCCACGCTAGGCATGGAACAGGGCGGGAGCCCGAGGGTAGGGGTGAAGGGCAATCTTCCTCAGGGGCTGCTTCCTTGAAGCACTCCCGCCCTGGGCCAGTTCCTTAAGCCCCTGTACCTAGTTTTATCTCTCACCATGTGGAGGTAATACTAGCATCCACTTCATAGTATTTATTTTTTAATATATTTTCATTGATTTCAGAAAAGAAGGGAGAGGAGTGGAGAGAGAGACACATCAATGATGAGAGCGAAACATTGATTGGCTGCCTCCTGCATGGGAATGGAGCCTGCAATCCGGTCATGTGCCCTGACCAGAATTGAATTTGGGACCCTTTGGTCCTCAGGCTAACGCTCTATCCATTGAGCCAAACCAGCCAGAGTCACTTATATTATTCCAAGGAAGATGATGGCAATCGTAGGCAGACTTTATAAACCACTCATACAGAATAACTCACTTGGTCCACACATGATCCAGAGGCCTCTAGACAGGCTCGACTGCCCCTGGGACAGATGAGGCCATGGGAAGAGGCTATGTGTGGGACTAGACGAAGCTCTGTGAGGGAGGATGGCACAGTGCTTGGACCTCAGTGGTCTGAAGAGTGTCCTCTGTAAGTGCCACCACTGAGGCGGAGGTCAGGGTTCAGGCTTCCCCAGCCAGTGACTGTTGAGCTGAGATGGAGAGGTCCCTTGCTTATTTCCATTCATCCACCAACTCTTGGGTGAGGGAGGTCAAACAGGGTCACTGCAGGCAGAGTAGGACCTTGTTGGGAGGGCTAGATGGGGCGCAGAGCCATGGTAGAGAGGGAAACAGAGCCAGGTGGGCTGGGGGAGGCAGGGTCTAGTGGGGGTAGCAGAGCCAGGTGGGGGGCAGAGCATGGGCATCTGGAATTTTCACCGCCCAGGCACCAGAGGCATTCTGGCCCATCCAGTTCCCTGAAGAGGTCAAGTTGGAACCGTGGTAGTGTGGCCTGTGATTCCTGCTGCTCCCGGACAGCTCGGACTTGGGAGGGGCCTTCAGAAGTTGCCTGCTTTGGCCGTGAGCCGTGCCCAGTGAGCAGGGCATTCATTTCCTGCATTCCCTGGGCATGCTGATCACTTGTCCCGATTATCAGGCCTGTGGGTAACCACTGTGTTTCATACTAATGTACCCAGATAAGATTGGTAAATGCTGAGCCTTGCAGAAATGGGTGGTTGGTGTCAGCGCCAAGCATTCTCAAACAGGACCTCATGCCAGGCCTTCCCTCCTGGCTATCGCCAGTTCTTCCCTGTGACAAAGTGTGGGCTCTGGGCCTGTCCTGGGCTCTTGTCTGGCCCCATCCACATCATTTGTAGCCAGGTGAAGCCTGAGGAAGCCATTCATGAGCCAAAAGCTGTATTAGGGTCAGGATGCGAGAGGACAGACTCTTGGGACCTCCTCTCTTGCTTCCTCCCCAGGGCCTGTGCCAGGCCCACACCATTCCACAGACTATTGAAATCACAATACCCTGAGAGTCCAGAGGTGTTGCCCTCATTTCTCTTGGGAGGAGCCCAGCCCAGAGAGGCTCCACCTCGCACCTGGAGCCTTGGCCTGCCAGCCCAGGTAGCCCTGGGTGTGGGCTATGCTGCCCTGGGACTGGCCCTGAGCAGGGCCCTGTGATATCCTGAGCCCACAGCCACTCAGGAGGCAAAAACTGTCCTCCCGAAGGTGCCTGCTGACCCACTTTGTGCCACGGGGAGTTCTGAGCCAGGCAGAGGTGCTGGACCTGTGGGGGTGCCTGGGTTCAGTCACACACTGGATTCTGAGGTGGGAACCTCTCAGGTGAAAACACACCATCTTCCCATTTATTTGGGGGACAGGAGGTGGGTTTATAAATGGTGAGGGTGCCAAAGCATCGGAATTGGAGAGGACAGTTGTGGGATGACCACCAGCCATGCCACTGAGAGCATTAAACTGGGGGTTCTTAACTTGGACCAAATTAAGGAACTGCATCACATTCAGACTTAATGCCAGGGAGATGTTGGTTTGAACTGATGGAAAAGAACTTGCTCTAAGGAAAGCCCAGATAGCTAATTTGGGTGCAATAGCTTCCCTCTCACATCTGAAAACTTGGCTTTTCACTCCCAGGTCTCAGCTGAACATAAATGGGTTCTCTGGTGATACTGTGTTTTTGAGGTTAAACAGTGCCTGGAACTTACCAGAAGGCCCTGGGGGTTGGCCTGTGGTGAAGCTGGGATCTAGGAGGTCTGTGGACCTCTGGGGCCTGGAGCACCCTGAAGCCAGGTGGGAGGTGTTGCTTAAACTGAACCATGTTTCCTTTTCCTCTAGAAATTCTGAACTTGCTCTGTGACATGAGCCACCTGCATGCCTGACAGACTCTTCTTCCTCTTCCCTGGGTTAGCCCCCCTGGGCATGGTCTCTCCTGGAGCACACCTTTCTCACTTGCTCATTGGCCTTAGCTCTGGGCACTGGTGCACCAGCCTGTGTGCCCTACTGTGTATGGCATGTGTCCACACAGCCTGGGCGGTCCCTGTCCTGATGGCTTCCTTTCATCCATGGGAGATGTTTTGGATGGAACTCTCCTGCCACCTCTCTCTGTCCAAAGGGAGGAAGGGCCTGGTTTTGAAGGAGACAGGAGCTCGTTTGCAGTCACTCCCTAGATAGGGTTGCTGTGACATGGTGATGCCACAGGCCGGGCACTGTTTTTAATGCTGATGTCATAACCCCAGTGCCTGCAATGTGCCTATTGTGTCATGTGCGGTGGCCAGGAGCATTAGTTCTGTGAAAATTTGTAGACCTGTGTTTTTAGACATGATGTTACTTGGAATTTTTACACAGGATGGGGACTTATCATCAACCCACTTTGTTCGATAGAATATAAAAGGCATTGTGACTGAGATAGAGGGCCGGTGTACCTCACTCCACATGAGATCTGCTTGGCTCAGAGAGCTCCAGAGTTCTAACCTCAGCATTACTCCATCATAACCAGACTGATTCAATTGAATGGGCTGTTTCCTTGGCTCCCGCAAAGCAAAGTGACATCTCCCTCTCCCCCCAAAAACAACTGCCAAGCATCTGGGTTAAAGCTGCACATTCCTAGATGAAGCGTCTATGCTCTCTTTTGTAATTGGACCAGCGATCCCACTTGAGCCTGTCTCAGCGGCTCCCAGCAGACAAGGCCACGCTGCTCAAAGATTGCATGGTGGGAGGGGGGAATTTAATTCTCCACATCGACTTTGAACTAGAGGTGGCATCAAATCAAATTTGGCTAAGCTTACAAGGATGTCATTTAGAATGATGGATTCTCCCAACTACCAGTGTACAATGTAAAACTTTTATTTTTCCCTTTCTTTATTTCAGGTTAAACATGTCTTGGGCTGACTGTACTGCTGGTGATATATATATATATATATATATATATGTCTATATATATATATATATATATATATATATACAGGCTGGCAAGGCCTCTGCTGTAACTAAAACTTGCAAAAATGAACTGTGCTTCAATTTCTGAAACATTGACTGTAAAGCCCTCCCACTCCTCTGGACAAGGGAAGTGGCTCGCTACTGCCAAGAATATTGGACCTGATTATTGTTTTAGATGTCACTAGCACATAACCTTGCTTCCTTGGTTCTAGTGGCCAAGGATGTTGTGTAAAATGAAAAAAATCAGCTCCCATTTCTTATGAAAATTGATGTACAGATTATATAATTCCTCAGAAATCATACATGTGAGTGTTTTGCTGTTATTTAAAACACTGGAAAGCAGTGTTCCATTTTAACAGTGCATGAATATGGGGCTAAACCAACTTCATGGTGAGTGGGATACTTATTTGCAATGATGAGGTTTTTAAAAAATACCTATATCACACGAGGGACAAGGATGAAGAGCGAGATTGCCTTTTAGCATTTTGTTTGTGACAATTACAAAATATCTTTATTAATTGGTACTGGAAGACAGCCCTGTTAGGAGAAGCAGTAGATCCCCTGGTTGTGCCCTTGTAGGGCGATTTTAACACATAGCTCAGCATTTAAATGATTTCCAACTGCTAGATGCGCCCTGCATTCCCCTCCTGCCTCTGAACTAGGGAAGGAGGTGTGGCCTTGTAACTTGCCCTGTTTATGCACCACCGGAGCACTGTGCTCTCCTTTTACAAGGCTGGTGCCTCACTGGGCTCTTCAGTCAATAAATAAATTGAAGTAAAGACTGGACCTAATACCCATTTAATTTAAATTCATTTTATAAACATAAAGACGCCTTTTAAGAGAAGCTTTAATTCCTACTAGCACCTTGATTTGTGGTTGCCATGGAGAATCAAATCTGTCATTTGACAAGAAAAGTCACCCATTTATGACAGCACTTTATCTTGTCTCTCCAGGGGAAGAAAATGTCAAAAGTGAGAGCAGAAAAAAAAATAAAGCCTTGAAACACCAGAATTTCTTGATTTCATTTTTATTATTCAGCTATCATATCCTTTCTGATAATAGCAACTTGGCGAAAATAAATAGTGTCCCTGCAGCAAAATCAAACACTTCCTGTTGGAATGGACAGGCTCTTTGTGCCTGTCAGTGCTGTGAAGTCTGGCAAGGAATCGTGTTATTAGATAAACCTGCGGTGCCCAAATCCCATTTTCTCTTCATTGCAGTGTCAAAATAATTACACCTGTGTAATTTGAGTAAGAAATTGCAGAATAAGTAAAATGGTCCATTGCAAGAGATTGCTTCACGCCTGTGTTCCTTACAGGATGAGGTTTCTACCACCTAAAGAAACAAACGCTGGGAAAAGTATTTTCATCTGAATAGAGATGTAGAGTAGGTCTTCATGTTAGTTGCTAAGTGGGTAGGTACATACTGCACTTTTTTACGTACCTATTTTGCAAAGCAGAGTAAAATGGCAGATTGTTTCATCTTGTCATGAACTGGGATATTATATTTTACCTAAGGTTGAAGAAAAGATTTTATTTGTTTGGGGCTCCTTTAGTCTTTTGAAAATGGAGTTGCACTGTTAGAGATGAAAAATGTTTAAAGCTCTGATCCAGGGCTGATGCACTTGTTCTTTACCACCCGCCCTGTGCCTGGGTGACATACATGTAAGTACCATGCATATGGACACATATATGTTAGAAGGGCATATGCCTGCCTGCTGCATTTATGGTTAAACTCTGGCTCTTTTGAGATTTGCTTTACATTAAACACAAATGTTAGGGTTCTGCTCTGATGAGCACATGAACTAATCTGGGCTGCATCTTCCTGGAGGCCTGGTTCTGATTATTGGAGTATTATATAGCTCCATGTGGCTCAGAAGTGAAGTGATCTTGTATCAACGAGATAGCATCATGATGGCAAGCCCTTTAGTTCAGGTGTAGTGTAAATAACTGACTGGCAGAGGAGTGGTTTCTGGAGCAGTTGTTTCCAGGAGATAATGAAAATGGAGAAAAAAGGAAGGACTGAATTCTCATTTTCCTGAAATTGGCGTGTGTGCTGGAGCTGGAGCCAGGGCTGGAGGGTGTGCAGTGGGAGCCCCTCTCTGCTCGCCGCTCTGCGGGCTGTGCAGCAGGGTGTGGTGTCTGCTTGAAAGAAGGAAGTAGGGGAAGGAATGGCTGTGTCTTCTGGCAAACAGACCTGCCCGTAAATATCAATAACAACATGTCGCAGTATACTTTTTTGATTGCAGTGATGGTGCGTGTTGGACAGGCAGCCTGTTTCTGCCCAGTGGGTGAGGCATTTCTCTTGCTTGTGTGCCTGGGGGTTCCCAGCTCCCTGACGAGAGACACAGAGCACTGAAGTGGGCTTTACAGGGACAAGCCTGAGTCTGAGGCTGCCAGTGCACTGCGGTGCATCAGGGTTGCCTGTGTTGAGTGCAGGCTCTCTTTGGCCATCTGCTCTACAAAATTGTTACTTTGACTTCATTATGGTGAACAGGGCCATGTGGTTAGTTCCCCCTCAGGACTCGGGTCTCTTGTTCCCACTGAGGATGTCTGCTGTGTGTGCCTGGCAGAATGCGTCCACCCACGGCAGTGACACTGCAGGGCTGCCCACCTGTGACCGCTGCTTCCAGAACTGCCCAGCAGGGCTCAGCCTACACTGCCCACTGCACAACGCACCAGCCGTCTTCTATTTCATTGAACTTTTAAATTTTAAAATTACATGTTAAGTTTTATTAATGTCACTTTCTATGATTTCTGTGTATTCGTGAATGCTTTTCTCTATCTTCTTTTTAAGTTTCATGGTGAGGATTAGCAAGGACATGTTAGAGCAGGGGGAGCCTGCCCTTCGCCCGTCCACAGGCCGCACCTCCCAGGCGGGCACCCAAAGTGCTGAGTGCTGTGAGATCAGTAGCCAGGGCAGTCTTTTTCACACGTGGCATTGCTTTTTAGTAATAATCTGCAAATGCTCTTTCTTCACAAACAGCGCTGCTGGTGTTAGTTGGTGTGAATATTTTCCCTGCCCTGCCCGGCCCCTGCCCCTGCCGTGGTCTGCGCCTAGCGTGGCTGGCTCTGACTTCACTCAGTCACTGTGTAATGCAGATCTGCTACCCAGCATCTCTGTGCAGTAGGAGTTGCCACAATTCCCATCTCCCAGAGGAGGAACTGACCTGACAGATGATGACCACCCTGTCCTAAGCTGCAGAGCTAGTGGCAGAGGAGTTGGAATTTGATGTCTGTCTCCAAAGTCTCTGAGGGGAACAGGGAGAGCTGAGGGCCCAGGAAACACTTTGCATAAGTGTTGGTCACTATTGTGATGCTGTCAACTTGGATGTAAAGCATTAGCTCAGTACATGGTGAACCATAGAAAAATCAAGTTTCCTGGAAAACCAGCACCTTCCATTGAAAGTAGTTTCTTTGCTTCTGCAATAATGAAAGTAACAACAAACCTTACTTACATTTCAGAAACAGTTTCCCCAAATTTTCTATTTTGCCAGAACCTTTCATGTCACTGCTGTTCTCTCTCTGTACCTGTCACTCACTAGCTTTACTGGACAGCAGGCCGACCCCGTGGACTCCTAGCAGTTGTGCTTGGGGCCGCCAACTCCCACAGACCCACCGTCTTCCCTCAGCTCATGAGACTGGCGGTGCTTTTGGAAGATCTCTTTGTCCAGTTACTTCACCCCAAGGCTTGCTTTATTTTACTAATGTATCAAATTACAGTCATGTTTTAATAATTGAATGAAAAAGCATTTTGCACTAAAAAACAAAACAGTGGTGCTTATTTATTTTACTTTTCAATGACAGTTTATATTCAACATGATTTTGTTCTGGTTTAAAGTGTACAGCATAGTGGTTAGACAATCATATGCTTTGCAAAGTGATCCCCCTGAATTTCCAGTCCCCACCTGGCACCATAGGCAGTTATTACAACATCATTGACTATATGCCCTACACTGTACTTTACAACCCCGTGACTGTTTCGTAACCGCCAATTTGTACTTCTTAATCCCTTCCCCCTTTTCACCCAGCCCTAAACCCTCCCCTCTGGGAACCTCATCTGTCCTCCATGTCTCTGAGTCTATTTCTGCTTTGTGTGTGCCTGTATTTAGATGGTGTGTTTGTTAGACTGTTCTTGCATCGTGTAACGGCAGGTAAAGGAGCGGACTGTCTGGGCTCCTGCCACAATCCACGTAGACCTTGCTAGTGGTGCTTTTTTTTTTTTTTTGTTTAGATTACCTGTATCAGGGAAATGAAACTGCTGCAAGTGCAATCTTGTAAAATGTGTTGGTTCTTCATATTAATAAAAACACATGGTTTCTCCTCCAAATGTAGAACTTGGGTCTTTGAAGGCATGACCTGAGAAACAGAAGCAAGGCATTTCCGCTGGTTCTCAGGTGGCCATTAGTAATTCTTTGAAATAGGGCCCCAACCAACATTCAAGAGTTTTCATCATTTTATCCAGGTTGTATCAAAAGCCATGTTTTCTTAAACACTAAGTGAACTTTTATTTAGAATGCCTTTCAGAACTAGTTTTCAAGTTTTCTTTAATTAAAAGAAAAGGGTGTTTAATGACTAAAAGTTAACATTTAACATACTTGTTAAAACAGTTGGTTTGGTCGTAGACAAAGTAAGTATTAGAAGTAAGGAGAGCGCCTCTAGTCGGTTGCTGGTTTGCACAGGGCGTGCTCTCAAGGGAGCTGTGCAGATGGGCCACGGCTGCCTGTCAGCTTTAGGAAGAGCAGCACTGAGAGCATGTGTGTGTACACATGTTGCTGAGAATGCACACATCTACCTTAAGAAATTGAGTGTTTGTAAAGAGACATGTCAGTCATAAGAATTCTAGAACAGCGCCTGTACCCTATTTATTTTGGGACATAAACAAAACCGGGACATACTTTTTGAAGATTTTGCAAATTACACAGCAGTTGACCATTTTAGCTGTGGATTGAACATGCCCATCAGAACAGCAGAAGGAGATGCACGTGTGAAGGTGGTCAGTGGTCCTCAAGCCAGAGTGCATAGCAGATTGCCGGATGCTGCTGATTGGTTTCAGTGGTCTTAGATGGGATCCAGAAGTCTTTAAAAACCTCCTCTAAATGAGTCGGATTTAGGTACTCCACAGACTTTCACCTATGTTCTAGAAGTCAGGGGTGCTCCTGACTATCCCACCATCAAGAGCAACTGAACCAACTTTTAGAGCAGCATCCCCTATCCCTTGGCTGCAGCAGGTCCGGTGTGGATTTGCTTAACATGTTGGTTCTGATCCAGTGGGGTGGGCTGAGCCCTGGGATCTCTGTCTTTAACAAGAACCCAGGTGGTACAGCTGCTGCTGGGCCAGGGCACACCCAGACAGCAAGGTTCCATCATTGTTTAAAATATACATATTGCAGAGTTTTTGAAAAGAAAGAAAAAATTTGAAAGCAACTCTGGGTGTTTTTGTCTCCATGGTTTTCTATTGAACACACACACACCCCCTCTCTCTCCCCCCCTCTCTCCCCCCTTCTATCCCCCCTCTCTCCCTCTCTCTCTCTCCCTCTCTCTCCCTCTCTCCCCCTCTCTCTCCCCCCTTTCTCCCTCTCTCTTCCCCCCTCTCTCTCTCCCTCTCTCTCTCCCCCTCTCCCCCTCCC
>JAAGEH010000020.1:1236766-1276772 GCA_011751065.1 Lasiurus cinereus
CCCCCCCATGACCAGTCTCTGAACATTAAGGAGCATTTTCAGAAAAATGTGTGTGGAGGCACAAAGATTCTAAATTAGCCCAAGGCCTGACTGTGCTTGCCCTATAGGAGTGCATTTGGCTGGAGGGACACTTAACAGCTTCCGAGCCTCTTTCTCTCACCTGCTCTGCAGCTGCTGCTGGGTGACAGCAGAGCAAATGCAGCTCCACACTCAGGAGTGGAGCCTCAGTCCAGCCCAACACTGTCTGCAGAGAAGGAGGCCGTGAGGACAGTGAGGCCCCAAGCTCTGGTCAGAGAGCTCCCTGCCTCCTATTCTGTGCCTGACTTGTAAGCACAGATGTCTGGCTCTTAGTGAGATGTGGGGACTTTCTTTGCATGAAGAAGAGTGAGGTGAGTCTCTACTGGAAGACTCTGTATTGAGGGCTATGGTATCTGAGCATAGCACATACTCATGAATTCTCTTTATTCTTGGGCTCTTTGGAAGAGGAGCTTGAGCAGTTTCCTCAGCATTGTGGGCATGGCACTCCTTCCATGAGAATGGGATTCTGGGTCCTGGAGCATCAAAGCGACTTTGGACCAGCTCTCTGGGTTGGGGGTTGGGAGACTTGTTTCATTGGTTAAAGTAGGGTTAGATGAATGAGCTATATGAGCCATCAGCACCAGGTGTGAGTGGCTCTCCCTTTGTTGAAATTCTATCATAACTAACCCTTTGATTCAGCCAATGGAGCTGCCTACATCACACTGGGATTTGCCTTTAGCTGTTAGGATAACCAAGGCAACCAATTCTCAAAATGCTCAATTTTAGCCTGAAAATGTATCTGATAATTCATGTTTTGAACCAATAACTCTGTCGCTGGTAGACATTAGGAAACGGGTTGGTAGGGATGAGGTTGGAAGGAATCCTGCTTTATTCTTTTTTATTATTATTGATTTCAGAGAGGAATGGAGAGGGAGCAAGAGATAGAAGCATCAGTGATGAGAGAGAATCATTGATCGACTGCCTTTTTCATGCCCCACAATGAAGATGAAGCTTGTAACCTGGGCATGTGCCCTGACTGGGAATGGAACCATGACCTCCTGATTCATAGGTCGACACTCAACCACTGAGCCACACTGGCTGGACCTGCTTTATTCTTGTTATCTGTGTTGGGATGGCTGGTTTTGGCATTGATCATGAAGCTGTATATATATCCTTATTCTTATTCATACCTTCCTTAGAAAGTTAGGAAGTAGGCAGTATGGGAATGTTTGTTAATACTGGCTCAAACAGCATTTCCAAACTACTGGTGGTTTAATTGTATTTAACTGGCTTTGTCTTTTTGTTTTGATAAAAGGATTATTGGGATTGTAAAATTCTGGTACCAGAAGTAACTTGAAGTAGCCTGCACTCCAGGAATCTCAAATTCAAACTGTGATGGGGTCGTACAGGCAACTTATAAGAAGAAAGTGGTTTGGGTAAAGGGAGTGGGGAAGGGATGGCATTGCCTCCAGCCCTTCCTCTGCTGCCAGGACCACCGGCCAGCCATATTGTCAGGCCTTCTGAATTTTCTAGAGGTACCAAAAAGCAGGGCGGACCGGATTCTTGACTCCACTGAGGAAGAGGAAGGAGGGAGGGAGACAGCGTTTGGAGGACATTGCTATTGGAAACTCAGATTTTGTCAGTAGTTGAAAAGCTATCAAACAACATTTCCCTGCAGGTGACCTGGGAGGGAGGCACTCGGCTCTTTGACCATCAAACAATGATGGGTCTTGACCAAAGCAGTGTCCATGTTAATGTAGCCTCATCACCGGAGGTCAGCTCCTCAGATATTACATGTAACAAGAGCCCCCTTAGGGTCAGTGAGCCTGAACTTCAGCATGTACCCCAGAGAGAGATAAATTATTTCTAGAAAATCAGCCACTATTGTGCCAACCCTGGATTTCCCCTCCCTTGCCTTAATGGTTTTTTAGATCTACCTACCTTAATAAAAAATAAGATATGATTGCATGCAAGTCACCTGATTTTCCAAGCTGTCACCTGTAACATAGTTGCAACAGAATATATACCTTTACATCCACCCCTTTTGCTTGGTGTTACCTCAGTGCTTGAACTCCTGAGGTTTTGGTCTTGAGACTAGTTTCTGTGCTGTGTGAGGAGTTTTCTGCATGAGAGCTTGCCACACTCCCTGCACAATGCCCTCTATGACATTTTAGACACAGGTTGTAGGTATTAGAAGTGGATGTAAGTTCACCATGGAGGGCTCCAAAGTGCTTAATTTAAGACACCTCACAGTTAAAATGTTTGCAACTGCAATGCATCTTCTCCTTTCCCACCGACTTTTGCCACAGTGGGGCGTGTCACTCCCTGCACAGGGCCTGTGAGCCTTCATCCAGGAGAGGCTTACTCATTTCCTCTTGGACAGCAGCAGCCTGGGAAGCTCCTACATTACTGGGGAGGTCCCTGGAAGTAGCAGGAGTTAGTGCACACGTTTTTATTTAGTGTTGGCAGTTCCTCTTCTACCTGGGCCATTTTTCCTCTTTTGACAGTGGCTGGCAATTTAATGCCACACTAATGAGACCCAGAGTTGTCTTCCTTCATGGCTCCAATATACTCTCTTTCTCTTTGTGTTTGTTTTTAAAATAGGGGTGGCCACTCTTGTGTTGTTAGTCTCCGAGCTAGGAAGACAGTGCACACCTGACACAGCCTGCCGAGCTTATCAGGAGCATGTCCAACTAACTGTTTCATTGCTGGGTTGTTCACCAGCTTAACGTGTATGGATTGCCTTTGTGTTTTGTCTTCGTTTCGATAAAGGGGTTCTAGAGGTGATTTTTAAAAGCCTGTTTAAATGAAGCTTTATCATTTAAAACGCACATGAAAGTTGGTTAACACGTCTTCTCTGCAGACCTCTTTATTGTCCCTCACAAGCTGCAGAGGTCCCTGTCAGCCACCTCGGCTCCAACTCCGGCTCCAGTGCCAGCCTGCCATGGAGCACACTGGGCTGAGTCTCCTGGGGCTTTCACCAGCCTTCAGGAGGGGCTAATCTGCTGGCACCTCCTTGTGCGGGTCTAACAGATAGGATGTTCTTCCATACAAAGCAGTGCTCCGCCACTCAGCCGGCAGGAGGTGGGGATTCAGGCTAGTGGGCAGCCCTGTTCATGCAGCACAGCCCGGCCAAGCGGCAGGCAGCTGCGTGCAATTCTGAGCCCCGCTCATTGAACTGTAATAAAACAATATAAGCACCGCTTGGGGGAAGATTGGATGCTGTTCTCCTCACACAGGATGCGGGCATATGAAAGCAATGCTGGCTGGCCAGAGGATTTGGAGATTTGATTTTGATTGAATTGCAGAATTGAACAGGCCAGGAATGTCAGCAGAAGGCTAAACGCCTGTAGTGCCGTAAAGTTTTATTCATGTGAGGCTTCCCAATATCAAGTAGATGGATTATTGGAAAAGGTGTTGCGGGACATGAAGTGGAAATGCCCAAACATAAAATGTCGGTAGGAGGCAAAAATTACTCCTTGCTTAGTATATAATTAGGCCTCCAAAGTGAGAGAGAGCGAGTGAGAGTGAGGGGAAGAGGAAGACATTCATAAAATTGTTTATTCTAAAGAAAAATTTACCAATCATCATGTTACTTATTTTATTCCTTCAAGAGAACTTGAATTTAGTGAGGAGCTTTTCTTATGCCATTCTTTAATTTTGTTCAGAGTTAACACAGGGTAGTAGGCTTTCTTGAAAAAGAGAGGAGCACCCAGGTCTCATGAAGACCCCATGAGCCTTCATGATCAGGAACAGGAGTGAGGCGGAGCCCACATGTCCTCATAGGTCTCTTCACAGGTGCTGCTTGCATGGACATCGGGAAGCCGATGGCAAACTCATGTAGCCTGGGAGCAGGGCGCTCCTTGGCCAAAGCTAGATTCTATGGGGAAGGGACGCAGGAGCTGGGGGCAAGAGCCACCTTTATTATCTCCTCTGTCTTGATTCTTTATCCAGGTGAGTCTGTCTGCTCAGATCCTTGGAGAAGCACATCCAGTGTTGCCAGCGTAGAGGCAGAGAGACACCTGTACTTTTTCAGTGTTGAGTCTATTTGTTTACATTTCTAACCAAAGTGGTTTCATTTTAATCATCGAAATCAGGATTATAGATACTTAGGCTCCAGTGTGCCACTGTGGTTTTCCTTTGCTTCCTCCTCCTTGTTCTACTCTGTGATGCATCTAGAAACGTGTTTGTTTGTAAATGAAGTGTTCTGGTGTTAACATGGAAAGGGTGAGCCCTGAGGGCCTTACATTCTAAAGCCCTGTTTCTGTCAGTGCTCAATGTGAAAAATGGCATGCCATAAGGTCGTAGTTACCACTCTGCGGTTTGTGAGGCTGTTTGAACCCCATGTTCCATAGATCTGTGTTAGAATGTAATTAGATGTACTTCATAGTTGTTTAGTTTTTAAAAAAATACTCTTTGTGAATATTTATTGAATCAAACAGTGCTCACCTACAAGCAGCCATTGAACAGAAGCAAGGGCCATCGATCTGAGTGGCCAAGTGGCCTGTCAATTCTAAGCTCTTCCTTTAGGATTTAGGCAGAAATTATGTCTGAGACTGAGATTTTCTGCTGTTTTGGAATTAATCCAAACTTGCAAGGGAGTGGACAGGAAGAGGTTGTTTAGGAAATGCTCACAAAATTGTAAAAGGCTGCTTTGAACTTGGTAAGATTGGAGGAAATTATCCCTTGCCTAGGCTGCTCCTAGCCATGAAATTCTGGTCTTAAAGGGAGAGCTATGTTGTCATGCCTGGTTGGAGTTTGTCTTGGTGCCTGGTTGCAAGTTACTAGCCGTGCATGAAGTCACCTTTGCTTTCATCTCCCTTTAAGGCTGGGCCGAGGAGAGGGAAGCCAGGTGTCTGGGTGGGAATTTTAAGGAAGCACTCCTCTAAGGTGCTGGCCTGGACCTGGGCACTAGGAAAGTGGTGCCTCGAGATTGTGGCTCCTGCTTGTGCCCATCCTGGTGGTTGGTGCTGTTGGGAGGCTGTTTGGTTTGCACTGTTGCATTGACCTCAGGGAAGCACATGGATCTCTGCTGTTTCTGTAACTTAGCCTGCTTTTCTTAAAGAAGGAGAAAATATGACAATGAATGTGATTATACAGTATTGTTTGATTACTGTTTCCATTCAGCTTCCCGAATTGGCAGGCGTTCTGTATCTGAACTAAGAAGCAGTTTTGCTTCTGGTCATAACATGAATTCCTTCCTTTGATCCCACCGCAGCCAGGCCTGACGTTAGCTAACAACTCAGCATGCCGCACACCTGGGTAAGTTGTACAGTTGGAAGTGCGCTCCATTCAGTAGACATGTGCTGGCATCACCAAGTTGAAGTTTGCTAAGCAGGTTCGAGAGATTAATACCAGGCAATTATTTGACTCTGAAACTGTGGAAATGGTAATTTGGTGTTCAAAGCACAGACATGAAGCTTGCTTGAGGCATCTTTACTTCAGGACAGGAAAGCAGTTGGTGAGCAGGACTCTGTTCTGACCCTGCAGCTGCCACCTACCAGCTCTGGGTGTCTCGAGGGGAGAGCTCCTGAGATTCTTCTTCCCCTCAGGAACACCCAGTGGCTTCCAGGCCAGTATCACAGATGAAGAAATGAGATCATGTGCCCAAGTTCACAGCTCAAAACAACAGAGCCCAACCCTTGACCTCTTAATGCCCATGCTCTTAGCCACTGCAGCAGCCTCCCACTTACTGTCCAGGGATATTATCACAAGTGCATCTGCCCTTGGAAGAGGCATTGGAAGTCCTTATGTATTAATTACACTTTACGAGTCAACACTCTTTATTTGCAGAACTGAACTGCTAAAGCATTGCGTGACCATACTACCTGTCTGCAGACTGACTGGGGCAGGATTGGGTGTGTTTCTTTATAGAGGTGACTTGGAGGAGCATGCACCTGGTCAGGGGACAAGGCCTCTGGTGGAGCCCAAGGGACCCACAGCCCCTGAACTCAGGATTGCATTTCTGAGCGGCTCCCCTGCAGCCTGGCAGCGCTCAGGTTACTTAGCAGGGGAGTGTTGTGAGGCCTGGCGGTGTCGGATGTGTGGTGTGTATGAATGAATCCTCTTCCCTAAAAGCTGAAATGGGTTTAAGAAAACTGGAAGAATGCATCATTTCAGGCTCTTTTCTCACAACATGTCTACACTTGTCCTCTGGCTGACTCTCAGGCATTGAAGTTTCTCTGTGATCCTGAGGAGGACAAAGGCAGAGAAGCAGGTATCTGCCTCCTGCCCTCCCCTCCTCCCCCCGCCCTTCTGGTGAGGACACAAGTTTAATAAAAGTGTATTAGAAAGGCTGCTGCTTTACAAGGATCCTGCTTCTGTATGTGGTAACCTGTTTCTTAGCAGGTAAAGACTTTGAGCCTTCCTTTCAATCATGTTGCTATAGCACGAGGCCTTGTCCGCACTTTCTTTAACAGTTCCTTGTTCTGGTGGGTAACTGGAATCAGGCCTGATGGATCCCAGCTCTGCCAGTAAAATGTGTAATGGGCAGTGAGCAAGTCAGTACCCTGACACCACAGGACTTAACCTCCTCCCCTCCCTCCCCACATACTATTTTCTTTCAACTGCAGTGATTCCCATCTGAACCCTACTCAAACCCATGGCACTTCCTTATAAATGCTTTGAGGAATCCTGTGAACTGCCTTGATGCAGAGGGCCTGGTCACTCAGTACCTCCATTTAAACAGCAGTCATTATCAGTGTGTGCAGACTTACGTGTAGACAGAGGTGTTCAGGTCACAAGTCTGTTTTATTTGACTTTTTGATGTTCTAAATATTTCAATTTTTCAACTCTGTTTACTGAGATTCCTATGGAAAAACCCAGATTTCAGTATTCAAGATATGTGGCAACATTAGCCTTCCATCCCCTACTTGGGCCAGGTACTCATTTCCATGGAGCTCACCATGCTGTCCAATTAGGGACACTTCCCACACTCCCAAGTGTCTGATTCCCTGCATGGGTCACCCAAGAGGGGTGTTTCTTGAGATGTGTATACTGGCCCACACCAGTGCATGGACATGGCAGTGCTGCCCCTGATCCCCAGTGAGGAATGTACAGCTAGATTTATGAAAAGTGCCAGTTTTTAATCCCTTAAATGATTTAAACTTTCTGTAAGTTGTGCATCCCATATAAATAATGGGATCTATAGAAAAACATATTCATTGGAGAACTACAAGACATAATTTTGTGTTTAAATCTTATGAGTGAGTTGTAAGAACATGATTTCATAGGCACTTCTGAAACATTATGCACCTAAATAACATTTTGCTGCTACCTGTGATGCTTCATTTTACTTTTATTGACCCCTCTCCCCATAAGTCCCGGGCACCTAGGCCCTGTCTCCAGCTGCACCCTGCTCTGCCCCGAGGAGGCGGCCTGGCTCCTCCCCCCTGTGGCAGAGGCTCCAGGCATGTCCTGTCAGCACAGTTTATGAGTTGCACCAATTCCTTCATCCTTGAACATGCTTTCCCAGCTCATTGCCTGCCCTGCTTACTCGGGGGCTGCCAGCAGGGCATTATGCTACCCCATCTGCAGCAGCCTGCTGCCTCCACTGTGCCGGGCCTGCAGGGCCTGTTGATAAAGAAAAATCAGTAGTGCCCATGTGTGGCAACATTCTTGGTGGAAGTCAGTCTCAGCAGGACGGCTGAACCCCGTTCCTCCAGGGCTCAGGCTTCTCAGAGAAGGGCAAGAACAGTCTTCTGCTTCAATCTCCGTGGCAACCAGGTGTTCTGCATCAAACCCCCGAATTCAATCATTCATTCATGCACCCGGGTTTACTGAGTGCCTGTGATGTATGAGGCAGTGGCCCTTTTAGTAGTCCATGAAGACAGACTTCCCACCTGGTTCTTTAATGAGACACAAATGAAGAATTAGAATTATGGGGAATGCAGCAAAGAAAGACCTTAAAAAAGGGCGAGTTGACGTTGTTGAATGCCATGGAGTCCAAAAACCTTAGAATCTTAGGTTGTCTTGGGAAGCTCTCTGGATGGAGCTCATTTCAGTTTTCCAGAAGCTGCAGGAGGCAGCATGTGTCGAGGTTGGAACTTGGTCTTCTGGTCCCAAGCCAGACCTGGGGCTGCATTTCCATGGCAGCAACATGCGGGCACCCTTCTTGCCCTCGCTGGCAGCCCCGATTCAGACACACGGAATTGGAGTCCAGCCATTTCTTTAGCTCCCCCAAAGTGTCCTCTCACCTGTAAGATGGGCTGTGGAGTCTGCCTCACAGTTACTATGGTAGGGGGTAAGATGGGGTGAGGGGTAGAGGCTGCAGGAAAGGCTGATCACAGTGCTGCTTACACTGCACCTCCTCAGTGCACCTCCTTGTCACCATTGCTGGTCATGACAGGGATAGTCTCTTGGGGCCACCTGGTGCGTTCTGAGGAGTTTATCCTTCACATTCACTTTCCAGAAAATTGAGATCAGTGCTTGCTTCCTTGTTGAGCCTTCCCCCCTTCCCTCTACCTCCCTGAGGCTGAGTGACTTGGAGGCCTGCAGGGAGCATTCCTCCCAGCAGGGCCTTCTGCCTGCAGCTGTGGATCTGGCTGCTTATCTGACTTTGGGAAAGCCTGCTGCTCAGGATCGTCCAGCCTGGGCTGCAGAGATCATGCCCAGCAGGTTAACAGGAAAAAGTGGGCCCAGGTGCACAAGGCGCTGGCATCCGCATAGCTGGAGCACCCACCAGTGACAACTGCAGTGAGGATGAGACTTTCTGCCATCTTGCTGCCTCCCTCCCTTTCTGTTTGGACTTGCCCATGGGAGCCAGGCCCACAGTTGACGGAAGTGCTGCGAGGAGAGTGTTTATTTACAGCCATCAGCGGGCTGGTTCAGGATGCGGTTTCTTGCAGGAAGTTCTGGCCCCACCCCCAGGTTTGATCATTTCTCAAAAAAAAAAAAGAAAGAAAGAAAGAAAGAAAGAAAAGGAAAAAGAAAAACGCAACAAAAACCAAAACATCCTGCTTTTCCAAGGCCTTGTGCTGGCACGGAGCAGGTCTGTACCTCCCTGCGGGTGCTGCAGCACAGCACCAGGCCCTAGGGAAGGGGCCCAGCATCTGTGTGGTGCAGGGTCATGCTGCTCCTTTGCCAACACCAGGGCCGGCCATGGGGTTTCAGAGAGAAAACACTTTGAGGGGAGGTCAGAGGCCCCAGTACTTAAGTGGAAGGTATCTGAGTTATAAGCCAATTGGCTGGGCTGGCTGAGCACGGAACTATGGACCCAGAGTCAGGCACCTTGCCTGGGAGCCTTGCAGCAGGTGGGTGAGTAGGTGAAGGTAATTTCTCAGGTAAATCATAGGATAGTGTTGTAGATCTTTCTCCTTAAACTGAGCAATAGTCTCTGTTCCTGATTTAAAAAAATGTATACAAAATGCATGGGATAGGGTATCCCTCAGTCCAGCTTGCACCCTCTCCAATCTGGGACCCCTCCGGGGATGTCCACAGGGATCAGGCCTAAACTGGCAGTAGGACATTCCTCTCACAATCCGGGACTGCTGGTTCCTAACAACTCGTCTGCCTGCCTGCTTGCTTGATTGCCCCTAATTGCCTCTGCCTGCCAGCCTGATCACTCCCTAACCACTCTCCTGCTGACCTGATTGACACCTAATTGCTCCCCTGCTGCCTGATCACCCCAAATGCCCTCCCCTGCTGGCCTGATCTTGCCCCCACCTGCTCTCCCCTGAGGGCCTGGTCACTGCTAACTGCCCTCCCCTGCTGGCCTGGTTGCCACTAACTGCCCTCCCCTGCAGGCCTAGTTGCCCCCAACTTCTCTCTCCTGCCAGTCTGGTTATCCCAGCTGCCCTTCCCTGCAGACGTGGTTGCCTCCAACTGTCCTCCCCTGCCAGCCTGATTGTTCCCAACTGCCTCCACCCCGGCTGGCCTGTTCACCTCCAACTGCTCTCCCCTGCTGGCCATCTTGTGGCAGTCATCTTGTGGTGATGTGATGGTGTAGCCTGAAGGCTCAAGGACCACCTAGGATTTTATTAGTATAGATGTACACAACATGAGGAAAAATTGCAAAAGGATATAAAATGGAACCCCCCTGCGCTAGATTCCTAACCCCTGTCTTAAAAGCTCCACAGCCTCAGGGACCAGACCACCAGCTGCAGGGGCATGCAGGAGGAGCCTATTGATTTTTGCTCTCACACTGATGCTTTTCTTTCTCTCCCTCTTTTTTCCTCTCTAAAAAAAAATCAGTAAAAATAGACATTACAAAAAGTCCTACGTGTCCTGGACAGTGTGGTTAAGTGGTTAGAATGTTGGTTAGAATGTTAGCTTGCGGAGTTTTGATTCCAGGTCATAGGCATATACCTGGGTTAGGTTTGATCCCCGGCCCCTGTCAGGGTGCATGCAGAAGGCAACGAATTGATACGTCTGTCACACATCAATGTTTCTCTCTCTTCCCCTCTTTCTATCTCTCTCTTCCTCTCTTTCTCCCTTCCACCATCTCTAAAAAAAAAAAATCAATGAGTAAAATATTCTCTGGTGAGAATTATCAACAACAATAAAAAGTGTAAGTCCTCTGTGATTCTCATGGCCACTATATTTGAGAGCCACAGATATAAGGCAGTAGCTTCCCCTATGTGGGCTTCACTCAGCACCCTCTGCAAGGTTGGCTGGCTCCTTGGAGCTGCTGGTACTCCAGTTTCCAGTCACATCCCTAGAGATGATTCAGGTCATTGCCAGTGAAGTCAGAGAATCGGCATTCTCCTATTTGAGGGGCCAAGCACCCCTCCCCACCATTCCCTTGCAGAGTGGCTCTGATGCAGTAGTTCTGGTCTTTGATGAACCCTACCTTTGGGGGTAGCTGTCATCATTGTTAAAACAAATACAAACCCGGATACCAAAACTATGGAATGGTGGAAGTGTCTCTTGTTTGCTAATTGGATGCATGATGGTACCATAAAGAGTACTTTGGCACCGTGCCTCTCCCTCAGAAGGTCCATTGCAGGAGTCATTGTGACTAAGTTCTGCAGCTAAGAAAGCTATCCTTCCTTCTGAGAAACCCAGATGAAGTCTGCCAAAATGATTTGGACCTTCTTAAGATTCAGAGGGAATTGCCATGTTCTCCTATTGGTTTCTCCCCAAACGTTTTACTTGATCCCTTCATGGACCATGTTTTGGCTTCTAAAGGTCTGCCAAAGATGCTGGTGGTTGGATATAATTTTGAGCTGATCATCTTTCTACACAGAATATGGCAGACTGAGCTAGGCAGTCTGTGTCCAGGAGCTTCCAGCCTGAGTGGCTACTGGTCACCATAGAGAAGTGGCAGTGTGGAGCTGGTGTAAAAGGAAGGACAAGCTGTTAGGCGTATGGGACACTTCACAGAAGTGGTGCAGCAAGCAGAGCAGGGTTTTGAAAGGTGAATAGGAGTTGCTCCCGATGGTTCCAGGAGAAGACTGCCTTATAGGCAGAGGCAGCAGCGAGGGGGTAAATCCAGCTCTGCCTCTTGAGAGGTTTAATGGTTGGGAATTCTTCACATTGTTTAGGAATGACTTCTGATTTGGAAGAATCTGGTGAAGATATTATGGGAAAGTAGTTGCTAAGGTCCTCTTGATGCAAATACCTTCAGGCAGTGTGGAAGAATCTTATACTATACAAAAGACAGTAACTTTTATAACTTATAGAATTAGTTTTTTTCCTGAAATTTCTCCCCTGGATCCCCAGTTCTTCCATAGTTTATGTGGGGTTGACAGGCTGCCAAGGTGCTTGAGAGATGTGGGTTGGGGGGAGAGTAGCCCTGAACCAGAGCCCCATGCCAGGGCCTCGAGATGTATGCTGGACATCAGGGAACTGGTGTGCGTCTCACGGGCTCTTGGAACGAGAGAGTGTAGGCAGTCAGGTTAGCCTCCCCACGGGAGCCTGAAGAGCTTGTTCAAACGTGCCCATGGCTCTGGCTCCGGACAGGTTCTTGACTTCTCCACTGCTTTCCCCTGTAAAGCTGGGCATGGCAGTCTCTCCTCTGAGAGGGAGAGCCTACTGAATAATGGAGCAAGAGCAGGTCAGAAACACGTGTAAAAGCAAGAACAAAACCCACAACAAACCTGGTCTTGAATTCTGGGCCCTGGAAAGGGGAGTTGCAGCCTCGGCACTGTTGACAGCGTGGGCACAGTTCTTTGTTGTGTGTGGGGTGCTGTGCACTGTGGGCTGTGCAGCACACCCTGCCCTACCACAAGGCACCAGCTGCATCCCTCCACGACACCAGGCTCTTGTTAGGCATTTCCACCTGTTTCCTAGGGGGGCAGGGTCACCCTGATGACAACCCATGGTCTTGATAGCAGGCTTTCAAGGGGGTGCCATGATTTGCGACTTAACTTATCCTGACCAAGCTTCCAAACTTTGTCTCTAGTTCAGGACATGAGGAAAAGAATGTGCAGTGGCAGCTTAAAGAATAGTGTCATAATGTTTGCAACAGAGAAGGTAGTTAGCTCTTAAAGCAGTCAACCAGCACACAGCATACCCTTGCATACACATAGTCATTTTTATGGCTTTTCAGTTAATTCTGGTTTTACTTTAAAATATGAGGAACAGGGTCCTGGGCTATTCCAATACTTTTTTCTTTTTTTAAAAAAGTTCTTAATTATGGTCAGATACAAATAGCATGCACCTCACCATTGAGCCGTGCGAACAACGCAGGTCAGTGAGCATGTTCCCGTTGTTGCCAGCTAGTCCCTGGGACATGCTCCTCTAGCATGATGAGACTGCCTATTGCACAACACACCCCCTTCAGCAGGTCTAGGGGCTCCTGTCACATGGGGATTAGAGGGGATGCGGCAGCAGGAAGACTCCAAGAGAATGGCACCCCCACCTGCCCTCTGCCCTATGAGCTCAAGCACATAGCTTATCTTTTGTGACTGGCATTGCACTCAGCGTAAGTCCCCAGGGCTCATCCACGGTGCATCACGTGCCAGAACTGCCTTCCTGTTTAAGGCTGAGGAATATCCTGTTGTGTGTACAGATCACATTCTGCTTGTCCGTTCACCCGTGATGGACACTTCATTTGCTCTTTCATCTTGGCTGCTGTATACGATGCTGCTGAGAACATGGTGTGCAGATATCTCTCTGCCCCTGCTCCCAGTTCTCTGGCTACGGAGCTAGAAGCGGAATTGCTGGGTCATGTGGTAATTCTTCCTTTTATTTTTATTTATGTTTTTGTTAATCCTTGTCCAAGGGTATATTTTTTCCATTGATTTTCAGAGAGAGTGGGAAGGAGGAAGGGAGAGAGGAAGAGAGAATCAGGGAGAGTGAGAGAGAAACATCAATGTGAGAGAGACACATCGATTGGTTGCCTCCGACACATGGATCCAACTTGCAATCCAGGTACATGCCCTTAACCAGGAATTGATCCCGTGACCCTTTGATCCATAGACCATCGTCACCTATCCACTGAGCCACATTGGTCAGGGCTTCTTCCTATTTTTAAACATTCTTACCCTTTTTTAATCAATGGAAATGGAACGCACTGTCCTTCAGGTCCATTCCCACCCTTTCTCGAAGCTTCTCATTATTCCTGCTGCCCCAATTCTTCCTCTCACGCCCTCTTTATATACCTGGGCTCTTGGGCAGGTACCAGCACCCAGGGGCTGGCAGTGGTCAACAGCACTCAGGCAGCCATAATAGCCACAATGACTGCATTGTCCCTGGGCCAGGTGCTTGCCCGAGCTCCACCGCTGTGAGGCCCAGGCCTGGTCCTCTTTTCCATCTGCCGCCAGCACAGATAGCACCTCCTTGCACAGTCACTACAGTGGCGATTAGGAGACTGTGTGCCACGAGAGGCCAGCCAGCATCTTCTTTCCAGGGGAGCTTGGGAGCACATTGCAGCTCTGGCCCAGGCTTCGTGCAGGACTCCCCCTGGAGAGCTCTGTGCAGGCCCAGGTCCCTCCCTGCACATTACCCTCTGGCCGGGAGGACTCGCACGCAGCTGGTGTCGGAGGCAGGGTGTGCAGGGATGGGTAGAACTCACCATTTAGTGTAAGTGTTCCGGTTTGGCATTGACATTCTTAGTGTAAGGAAATAGGAGAGCAGAAAAGCACATGTTGAAAATCTTGTATCTATGGAGTCTGCCTTTTCTGCTCATTTTCTTTCCAATTATACTGAAACTTCCCTGAATCTTTGTCACTCTGTTTGCAGAATGGGCCTCCCCAGCCTTGTGCCTGAGCACTAGATCCTGGCCGTCAACACCTGGGGTGTACAAGTGAGGTCCAAAGGGTCCCGGGAGGGAGAACCTCAGTATTTGGAGAGCAACAAGATGTAAGTGGAGGGGAACATAAAGAAGGTGGCTTGAAGTCGAAATCCCTACTGTGCCCTCATGTCCAATCCTTTTACGAGTCTGTCCCCTCTGAGACGGGTGGAGTGTGCCCAGTAGAATGCAACCGGACTGATGCCACAGAAGGCTGCTCTGAAAGGTGGCAAATTTGGTAAGTAGAGGAGGACTAGGCTTGCTGTTGCCTATTTTTAAAAGTAATCCAAGACGCCAGCTCTTTCAGGCCAATGTGGCTCATATTAGACTAGGTTGCCAGAAAATGAAGAATAAGGGGCAACATTCATTCATTTACTCATTCACTCATTCATTCATAAATAGATTCTTTAAGAGCCAGGAATGGAGTGCTGAGCAAAGCCAAAACACTGCTTGCAGGAGCCTCTGATTGCTGCGTGGAGCTGAATGCGTCAGATCCATACATTTTCCTGAAGGTGTAAATCGCCTGATGATTTTACTTGCTTTTATCTCGTTTTCTTTTTATATAGAAATATTACCATAGGTTCTAGTGCTGGAATCACACAAAAACACTTTTCTTCTAATAAGAAGTTGTTGTTATTGTTTGAATTCGTTTTATTTTCTCCCCCAGCCTCAGGGGCCAGGGCAGCTTGCGAGATGCCCTGACTGAGATCTCATTAGGGTTCTCACCCCTTGGGACTAGGCTCTTCCGCCCTCAGGGCTACTGTCCCTGGGAGGCAGCTCCTCTCCTCTGCTCGCCCTTTTGGTTTGGGTTTCTTGTGCTTGCAGCCAAAGCAGTGAGGTCCCATTCCCAGTGTCCAGAGCTTGCTTTCTCTCAGTTCCTAGAGGTCTATCTCCCTGAGGCTCTGTGAGCAGATGCCGCCCCACTGAGCAGGAACTCCCGCCCTTCGCACTGTGGCCTAGGCTGCTGCTGGGTGAGAGAGATTATGGTGGGCCATTGCCAATGGTAGGACGCCACCCTCTCCTTTGGAGAACACTCAAGAGACTGGGGTGTTTGTGTACCTCATCCCACGCTTCCATCATGCCCCCTGAACTAGGGGAGCCTAGTGGAGAATTGCTGTTGGCTTTTGTATTCTGGAATCTGTATGTGTTCATGATTTGTTTTTTTATTTTATTTTATTCCTCACCTGAGGATATTTTACCATTGATTCTTAGAGAAAGTGGAAGAGCAAGGGAAAGACAGAGAGAAATATCAATGTGAGAGAAACACATCGATTGGTTGCCTCCGACATGCGCACCAACCGGGGCCCGGACAGGAAGGAGCCTGCAATGAGGTACGTGCCCTTGACTGGAATCGAACCTGAGATCCTTGGGTCCGCAGGCTGATGCTCTATCCACTGAGCCGAACCAGCTAGGGCATGCTTTGTTTCCCTTTCATGCGTCGTTAGAAGTGGAGTTGTTGCGTCAGAGAGAGGTGCACGGTTAGTGCCAGCATTTTGCTTTCACAGCAGGATATCAAGTTGTTTATCTTCACACCACTGGGACAGGTCATCCCATATAAACATAGTCCCTATCTTGATAGGTAAATGGGAATTGTCTGAATTAGCCTGGTTTTGATGGGTGGTGTGGCTTCAGTGTTCTTTCCAATGTTGAGGGTGTCACAGTCCTGTCAGTGGGATTGTGACATGGACAGTGTGTCCTCCTGCCCACAGGACTCCACTCGGACAGACACATCATAGCCTTTCTTTTCCAGAGGCTCTGAAGTCTTCACTCCATGAGGTTGGGTCTAGCCTTGGCTTACGGTGCAGTTGGCTTAATGCTGTTCAGCTGATGAAATTAATCCTTGACATTTTTTTTCTTCTTCTTGTCTTGGAATTACAAGGAGCTATGTGAGTCAATTCATAGGGTGTTATGGAAATGCATGCCCTTGAGAAGGGAGCCTATCTTATGAAACTAAAACTAGATTTCTGATTTTATGAGAATGGGTCACATTGATGGGGACAATAGGCTGAGATATTTGGAGAGTGGGCTGCAGTATTAAGTCTGGAGGTAGCGTCCTTGTAAGAGCAGACTGTGAGGCCTCCGCTGGCCCATTTGTCCCACACAGAAACAGTTCTATGGTTGAAAAGGGCTTGGACACACTAGTGTACACCACGCTGACTCCCCGTTCTGATATATGTAGAGAGCTTCCCTTCCCCACACTGTCCTTCTTTTATTTCCCTTTCCTTTTGCTCTGAAAGTCTATTACTTTAAGAGCTTAAGAGAAGAATAATGACATAATGGGACAGTCGTGTGTGTGTATGTGTGTGTTCGTGCCCTACACTCAGGAGATAGCTCCTGCTGTGGAAATGAATAATTACTGCTTCTGAGAATAGCTTTTTTCCAGGTGCTACATGTTGTTTTATGTTTCTTAAATATCACTTAACACCGGTTTAGTGTAGTGACAGTTCTGTGTGTGACAGTGAACCAAGGAAATAGGACAAATATAAGTTATTTTTAAAATATATATATATTTTTTTATTGACTTCAGAGAGGAAAGGAGTGGGAGAAAGAGAAAAAAATCAATGATAAGAGAGAATCTTCGATCAGTTGCCTCCTTCAGGTCCCCTACTGGGGATCGATTGAGCCCACAACCCAGGCATGTGTCCTTGACAGGAATCCAATGTGGGACCCTTCAGTCCACGTTCTCTATCCATGGAGCCACACCAGTTAGGGTTAAGTTACGTTTCTTGGCCTCAAAAGTTTACGCTTTAGTTGAAGAGGAGATAGAGAAATAGTAGAAAACAAAGAAAAAGATGGTGATATGTAATTACCATCTTAAAACTGAAGACATGTCCTAAAGCTGAGCACGATGGGCTACAGAAGACCAAAGGAGAGAGTGGAGGCCATCAGGTCTGTACTGTATGGGTTTTAAACTATTTTGGGGTCATGAATCCCTTTGTGAACCTGGAAAATCTCCAGGTCCTCCCATGCCCACTTTTCTACCACCTAGATTAACTATGTGGACATTAGTCATATTCACCTCTGCTCTGGTACTTTTAAGAAATACATTTGTGATAAAAGACACCTCCAACCCCCAGCTCAGGGCTGACTTCCCTGCCCAGCCTCAGGCAGACATGCACAGAGCAGCTCATGGTTCTGTGCAATGGCCATGCCTGTGGGTTCCTCTGTCATTGCATAGATGGCACCAAGTGGCCTCGGCTGGAAACCCTTTCTAGACTCCTTTTTAGAGGAAGTTGTGACTGGAGCTGAGCCAGCTCCAGAAGGAGCAGATGCAGCCTGCAGATGGGTTCACCAAAGCGAAGAGGCCCGAGGGTCTCCCTAGGCCTTGCTCCAGCCTGGGAGGGTTTGGGGCTCCCCTAGGACCAGTGTCTCGTTCTCAGCCACCACTGAGCAGTTTCAGGGGTGCTCCTGAGGTCTGCCTTGTTGGATGTGTGTGCTGCTCCTCACTGGCCACTCTGCTCCCTGACCCTGCGTGCCCCTCCTGGAGCCTCTTTTAAGAAACACCTGGTGGTTTTTAAGGTGCTGTGCAGTAGAGGCATTTTTACGCTGTTAGGTCTGTGCACAGTTTTCAGAAATAAAGTTGAGTCCTGTGAAGATCAGTGAGTGCAGTCGAAGCCAGCCAGGAGCTGAATGGGCTGGGCCTGGGCCGGGCTGCCCATCTGAGCTGCCTTTCTGCCTGCTGTTGGGGTGTGGGGGTGCAGAATCGCAGAGAGGGAGACATACCTTAGCTCACTTGCAGACCAGGGCCTTCACACCCCACTGGCCAGGCTGGGAGAGAGCCCAGGGGGGCTGGACAGGCCGGAAGCTGCTCCTCTGAGGAGGGGAAATAGGTGGGCAGGCATCTGGGAGACAGGGCCACGGGAGCCTTCCCCGGGGAGAGGGCAGCCCCTGTTAGCCAGTGTATATGCTGTTTGAACAGCAGCCTGTTTCCCAGGAGTGTTTTTATTTTAGTTGCCAGACCTTCCTTGCCTGCACAGCAGAGATGATTGCTGGTCACCCTGCCTGCCTGCCTGTCTGGAGCGTGAGGGAAGCCTCTGAACCCATTTCTCTTTCTGGGCTGCAGGGCTTCCCTGTTGGGCTGTGGGACCTGAGCAGCAAGCAGAGGTGCCTGCTCCATCAGATGGAGATGTGGAGTTCTAGCATCTGAGAGGAAAAGAACCAGGCAGATGTGTTGTTTGATTTTGTAGTTTTAACCCAATTGCTCCAGTGGCCAGCTGGTGGAGGCTAACTTGCTTCATTCAGGTTCCGGTGTGCCGACAGCTTGTGTTTTGACTCGCACCATTAGATGGGTCAATTCTTACATGCGAATATACTAAGATCACTGGTTTACTCTTGTCGTGTCAGGGCAGGGGACTATAGACAGCAATTCACTCTTGTCACTGACTTTTTATTTTTTTAATGTCGAAGGATCCAAAAATACCACTGCAGGTACATGATGGTTAGGGAGTTCTGACCTTTGGAGTCATTCAAACTCCTGTTACTTTACCATCTGATAGCTCCGACTCTGCCACATCCTTGGAAACATTATAGAGGATAGCTGCTCAGCCAAAGCATGTTTAAACATTTTCTCACAGGTTCACATTTCCTGTCAGTGTTGAGTATTGAATTGCTTTAAAGGCTACTTCAGCCCAAAAATGAACATAAATGCTGAGAGTCCCAGATTGGGGGCAGTGCTTCAGGACAGGGCGGCTGTGCGGAGAGGTCTGAATGGTGAGCAGCCTGCTGTGACCAGAGCTGAGAGCCCAGCACCAGCACAAACCCTGTCCCTGGGTGGAGTCAGCCCCTGGGACCTAGTGGGAATGGGTCATTAACCAGGGAGGGGCAGGAAAAGGAAGCTTCCAAAGGGAGAAGAATGAGGGTCACTGGGCCAGGGGCCAAGAGGGCCCGCGATTGTACTCTAAATGCAGGGAGGGGCATAGGGTCACAATCTGGCTTTGGAGGAGAGGTAGCAATGGAGAGAGGATTGTGCTATGCAGGGCTGGGAGGAGTGGGCAAGTCCACTGGATGCACAGGGGATGGGCGGGCATGTGGGCTGCAGGAAGAGGGACTGGGCACATTAGAGCATCTGGGTTGACCCTCTGCAGGCTATAGCTGGGCCTTTCCGCTGCTCCAGGAAATGGAGTTTCTTATTTTCCTTAAAAAATAAAAAAATCTTTATTGTTCAGAATATTACAATTATTCCTCTTTTTTCCCCTCATACCTCCCCTCCACCCGGTTCTCACCCACCTTCTGCCCTTACCTCTCCCTCATTGTCCTCATCCATAGGTGTAAGATTTTTGTCCAGTCTCTCCCTGCACCCCCCGCCACACCCCTTTCCTCCTGAGAATTGTCAGTCCACTCCCTGTCTGTGCTCCTGATTCTATTATATTCACCAGTTTATTCTGTTTATCAGATGTTTTTATTCACTTGATTTTTAGATTCACTTGTTGAGACATATGTATTTGTTGTTCATAATTTCTATTTTTAACTTTTTGTTTTTCTTCCTCTTCTTAAAGAGTACCTTTCAGCATTTCATACAATACTGGTTTGGTGTTGATGAACTCCTTTAGCTTTTTCTTATCTGTGAAGCTCTTTATCTGACCTTCAATTCTGAGTGATAGCTTTGCTGGGAAGAGTAATCTTTGCTATAGGTTCTTGCTATTCATCACTTTGAATATTTCTTGCCACTCCCGTCTGGCCTGCATAGTTTCTATTGAGAAATCAGCTGACAGTCTTATAGGTGCTCCCTTGTAGGTAATTGACTGTTTTCTCTTGCTGCTTTTAATATTCTCTCTTTATTTTTTTCTCTTGGCATTTTAATTGTGATGTGTCTTGGTGTGGTCCTCTTTGGATTCCTTTTGTTTGGGGTTCTGTGTGCTTCCTGGACTTGTAAGTCTATTTCTTTCACCAGGTAGGGGAAGTTTTCAGTCATTACTTCTTCAAGTAGGTTTTCAGTATCTTGCTCTTTCTCTTCTGGCACCCCCACAATTCTGATGTTGGTACCCTTGAAGTTGTCCCAGAGGCTCCTTACATTATCTTCATATTTTTTTATTCTTTTTGCTTTTTGCTTTTCCAATTGAGTGTTTTCTGCTTCTTTGTATTTCAAATCTTTAACTTGATTTTTGCGTTCCTCTAGTCTGCTTTTAGGTCTCTGTATAATATTTTTTTATTTCAGTCAGTGTATATGTAATTTCTAGCTGGTCCTTTTTTATATCCTCGAGGGTCTCTCTAAATTTATCCATCTTTTCTAGGAAATTCTTGAAAACCCTTATAACTGTTATTTTGAACTCTATATCCAGTCATTTATTTTTCCTCCATTTCTTTCATTTATGATCTGTTTTTTGTCTCTGCATTTTTGCTGCTTCCCTGAGTTGGTAGAGTAGCTTTTGTGCTAGCTGTCCTATATGGCCCAATAGCTCCACCTTTCCCGTTACCTGAGGTAGACACTCTTGGTGCACCACTTTGTGGACTGTGTGTACAACCTTGTTGTAGTTAAGTCTTGATTGTTGTTGTTATCACTGGGGGGAATTGACCTCCAGACCAATTGGCTGTGAGGATCAGCTGTGTCTGCGCCAGGAGAACTTCTGTGCTGGAGTCAGCCTTATGAGACAAGACTTGCAAATTGCAAAAGCCTCTGTGTTCTGCTTGGATAAGGCAGAGTGTCAGGGCTGAGCAGACAGCCTTGGCTTCTCATCAGTCCTGCCCTATGAGGTCCCTGGGTCTGTGTCCCTTGGCAATCACTGCAGTCCTCTCTGTGTACACTCGTGTACCTCCAGACCTCTGCCTTTTGTGGCTCCTCTGAGTTTCCGTGTGCTATGGGGACCCGTATGAGTCTGGATCCCCAGGGTCTCGCCTGATATGAAGGTTCACTGCAGTCAGAACTGGAGTTCAGCACATTTGGGAGGTTCCATCTTCCTCCCACTAGAGAAAGCCAGCAGCACACTCAAAAGTCAATCCTCTTTGCATTCACTCACACGCACGCCTCCAGACCTCTGCCTTTTGAAGCTCCCCTGAATTTCTCTGCACACCTCCCTTTCCCCGACATGAGTCTCCGCCTCAAATACATATTGAGGAATGCAGTCAGAATTGGGGGTTCAGTGTAGTAGGGAGTTTTCATCTCCCACCTGCTAGAAGAAGCCAGCCAGGCACTCAGCCACCTGTCCTCTCCGCAGGAGTGTATCTGTACCTCAGCTTTTTGCCACTCCTCTGAGTCTCCATGAGCCCCTCTCTTTCCTTCTAGTTGTAGAATTTCCACCTAGCCAGCTTTTCTGTGGTTCTGGATGATGTCTGTTCTGTATTTTAGCTGTGATTTTGAAATTGTTGTGTGAGGCAGCAATTTCAAATGTGTTCACCTATGCCGTCATCTTGGTTTCTCCTGGAGTTTCTTGATGGTGATCCAGGTGCCAGTGCTCCAGGAGCCTCCGAGGCAGGCAGCTCTCAGGAAACTCACTGTGTCCCAGAGCTCACTGCAGGGTCTCTCCCCCGCTGGGGCCTCGGGAAATGTTGCTCCTGTGCTGAGAGGAATGGAAAGGCCATGGGGGTTACATTTTGCCTGTTTCACTTTGTGGCTTTGGTTTTCTGTGTTGTATGCACAGTGAAGGTAGAGTACACAAGGTGATTGCAAGAAAAGGCTGGGAGCTTTGGGTTCTGAAAATGACTCAAGGCCACAAGTGACTTCATGGAACAGTCATCTCCATTACCCTTAGGGTGTATTTGTTACTGATGAAGGGTGTATTTGTTACTGACGGAATGAGGACTTTGCAGTAAAGGCTCTGAAGTTTCTTTTAACTTTAGCAAATACCTACAGAAAGTATTGGGTTGAAATAATCATCCAAACTAGACAGCAGGGCCCTCTGGGACCAGATGGACCAGGTGTGAAATCACTACTTCCCTCTAATTGGCTTGGTGACCTTGACAAGTTACATTGTCCTTCTGAACCTCTGCTTTTCCATCTGAAAAATGGGAAAGAGTCGTTGTGGGGACTGCATGCGTGAAGCCCCCACCTTAGCCCAGTGCCAGTACAGTGTGACAGCGAGTCATGTTGTCTCTTACCAGTGAGCTGGCCTCTACCGGAATGAAACCCAAGTCCCAGGAACAGCCTCACAGGTGCTTCCTGGGGTGCATGCTCTATGCGCTGCTATCGGCCTGGGCTTTCTCTTGATGAGACTTTTTTGATCCTCCTCACCAATCAGAGCATTGAGTCTGGATTCTGTCAGGCTGCCGGTCGTGCCTTTACAAGGCTCATTTGTATGCCTGGCATCCTCCCAGGGTAACCGGAGCCTCTTGAGTGCTAGGGCCCTGTCTCCTGAATCCTCCAGGGCACTCACCCCCCTCCCACTGCCTCCCACAGGCATCCCCTAAGTGTTTGTTGGAATGAGAGGAGCATACTGGGGAGGATGTCTGTGAAGGTGTTTCATGGAACAGGAGGGCCCCTTGGCCCTGGTCCTGTGCTCCCTGTGGTTGTGGCTGCTTCTTGCTCCAAAGGCAGCGGGCCAGGAACCTGTGCGGTGTTCTCCTATGGGTATCCTTGCCAGGAACACGCCTGTCCTCCCTCCGCTGCAGCCGGGAGCTGAGGAGCAGACAGCCCGCAAGACAGGGCTCAGAGTGCTTCCCAAGCTGCGAGGGCAGGGCTCTGCTTCCTGGAATCTAAGCAGGTCCTCCCCCCTTGTTGACATAAGTCCGAGGTTCCAGTGAGAAACCCCGAGATAGAAATAAAAAACGTGTTAAATAAAAGTGTATGAAATAAGGAACCAAATAATTCTGGGTGAACTGTTTTGTTATTCCCCACACTCCACTTGAACTTGGGATTTTGCATATCACAGACAAGATTGGAAGCCCAAATCTGTTATTGAATCTATTCCAAAAAAGCAGGGAAAAGCTACTAATTTGTCATCTGTTATAAAATTTCATAACCTTTCTTTTTTTGATATTTTTGTACTATTATTCACTCAGCTTGAAGCACTGCGCCAGACTTGTGCCTGCTCGTTTTACTGTGTGTGCATGGCTGCGGTCTTGATGTAGAAGGAAAGACTGTTGGGTTGGGTTAGTGGTGCCATCGCTCACACTGCCATTCTCGAGGCAGCCTTCAGTGGTTTGAGGCTGGCTATTTTGGGGTATGGTCAGGAGGGAGCCAGTTAAAAACCTGAATTGCTTCATTCCCAGGGTGGTCTTTCTCTGTGCGATTGTGGTTAGTGTAGCAGGGCAATTTGAGCAAACCTCTCCTGTCACTTCCTGTGTGAACTTGGGTAGAGAAGAAAGAATCTCCGTTTCCTCCAGTTGTCAGTTTATAGTCTCCTGGTAAAACAGAAGTAGCTTGGAAAGAGTTTGAATTTTGTTTTTCACTGGATATGCAAATACATATTGAGGAATGCTGGTAATGGACTTGTCTTGGAGTTTTAGAATGAGGAATAAACCACATATTTTGTACTTTCTTAAATACAGTGAGTGAAAGGCTACCAGCCAGGTGAGTGAGCAGGTACCTGGAGGTATGTGTCGGTGTTTACATAGTAATGCTTCTTGAAGACAACATGTCATTGGAAAGCTTTACTTGGAGGGTCTCACCAAATTTCAGCTCATTATTTAGTTAACACAAAGGGATCGTCATAGAGCATGTTAATTCTGTTTTTCCATTTTTATAGCTGGTCTAACATTTCCTTTTCAAATGCAATACTTGCTCAGGGTTTGCTCCTGAGCATTGTTCTAACTTTCTGTACCTATTTCAGTATTTTCTGCTGCTCAGACATGAACAGATGGACAGGGACAGTTCAGGGCTTTCCCCACCCTGCCCCCCTGGACCAAGTCCCTCAGGCTGCAGCTGCCTGACCCAGGCCTTTTGTTCTTGAAATGCTTAGAGCAGACCAAATAAAAGTATTTCTCAGATTAGCCTGTCCACGAATGTTGCCCTTAAAATTGTTTCCTGTTGCTCCCCACCCAAAGTGGTGCAGTTCAGCTCTTCTGCAGTTTTTCTTCATTATCCCCCAAGAAGTGATGTCCCATGCTGCATTCTTGCTGTCATCTCCTCTGGTGTGCTGCTGTAGAAAGGGACATAGCAGACAGTGCCAGCTGACTGCTGCTGCAGGTGGCTGTGGTCCTTTCACAGAGACGCCTGCCCAGTGACTCCGTAATCACTGAGACCGAGGGCCAGGGGGAGCAGGCTGGAGGGCCCGGGGAGCGGGTTGGAGGGCCTGGAGGCAGAGGCTGCTGGGGAGTGAGCCCTGGCCCTGCTCCACATGCCCTTTTCGCATGCCCTGTGCACGAGCCAGGCCGTGCTCTCGTGTGGCAGGACTGCCCTGCTGACTGCCTCTCGGAGGGGAGGTCGCTGTCAGACATTGGGTGGGAAGGACAGATCCTTAGGCACCTCTGAAAGGGCTTGGGTGGCACTACTCCAGAGAGGAAGCCACTGCAGGGCCTCTGCCCAGGCCTCTTGGGAGACAGTGGCCATTCTCTGCTTACACGCTGGTTGCTTTGCAGACCCGAATGGCTGGGTGGGACCAAGCTGTTTTGCCAAAACATTTGAAATGAGCTGGTGATGGGGGATCGTACCGTCCACACCGTTCCATGGACCCTCAGAGCAGAAGCAGTGGAGCAACACAGTTTACAACTGCAAGGAAATGCAGAGGCCAAGCTGCATCTCTCTCTGAGGGCTGCAGGCATATGACGCTCAGAGTTGCTCCCTGAGACCTCTATGGGGCATTAGTCCCTGGTGGAGCGGCTGGGTCCCAGGGGAGCACGACTCCCAGTACAGAGGCACCACCTTGTTTTCCCCAGGTGCTCACGTGCCTCGGAGCCCTGCTGTGGGGCCAAGGGGCACTCCACTGGACTCTGGATCTTCCTCTCTCCCCGAGGCCTCTGCATTCCTTGGACTCTGGACACTTTTCGGTTCCTGGGAGGTATCTTCCTCTTCCTCCCAGGTCTCGCAGAGGCTTTAGTAGAATGGGATTCATCCTCCTTACACTTCCTCTCCTCCTCTGCACTTTCTGTCTCTCCTGCACCATTTCCCAGTCATTCCAGCCTGACATTGAGGATGCCTCTCCATTGCCCTGCTGCTCTTGCTCTTCCTGTTCCCTTGGCAACTAAAGTCTATGATTTGGACCTATCCTTTCTCACTCTCTCCTCTTTTCCCCTCATTCAAGCCTTCTGTGTGTTTTGCTCATATTATTGTGGCAGCTAGTTCTGCTTCTACACATTCCTATTAGAATAGTATGAATTATGCCACTTACGTTTGTTGAGAGCCTTCAGTAGTTCCACTCTTTAGCCTGGAATTGCAGGCCTTCTGCAATCCCTCTGAAAGAGGTCTCTGCCACCGCATTTCGGGTTCTCCCTCAGCCCACAGCAGGCCTGCATCCACCCCTCCAGACGCCAGGGCACTTCCTGGCAAGGCGCTGCTCTGTCCTTCACTTGTGTTCATTTATCAGGTCATAGACTCTCTAGGCACAGCCTTATCCTGTCTCTGGGCCAGACCACGGGCTGCATACAAGTATATGCAGATGATACCAACAACTGTTTCCTGCCTTTAGAAGGAAATCAAATAGTAAACACACCAGGAAACATATAATAAAAGCCTAATGTGCTAGGTGTCCAGTCATCTGGTCATCGGTCATCTGTTCAGCCAATCAAAAGCATAATATGCTAATGATATGCTACAGCCACTCAACCACTCTCTATGACATGTACTGACCAGACATGCCCTGGAGCCCTCTCACAGTGTCTCCTCTGCTGGCCAACTTTCCACATCCCTCCCAGGCCCCAGTCATGTATCAGTGTGGTCCCTAGGCCTGGCCTGCATCCTCTTGCAATCCAGGAACCCTTGGCAGATGTCAGAGAGCTAGTTTCAGCCCGATCCTACAGACCAGGTCAGGGGACTCTACTGGTGCATGAATTCATGCATTGGGCCTCTAGTGATGTGTAAGTTAGGGTGATCATATGAGAAAACTACATCTCGTGTTTCAAGAGACAGTGAAAGAAGAGAGAGAATTTTCGCTTTTAGGGTCAGAAAGGAACTTTCAAGGAAGTGTTGTTTAAGGTAAGGTGGGGGGTTGGGAGGATGATAAGGAGACCACCATACATACCCAGAAAGAGCCTTCCTGGTGATAGGATGGCATGCACAAAGGCCCTGAGGTAGGCCTACTGTAAGTCTTAAATGAACTGTGAGACTGTCTTTCATTCATTCAATTCTAATGTGTTTTTCATGTGTCTACTCCTTCTCTTACCAGAAACCACTAATTGGCTTAGCTGCATTCATCTCTGCCTACCATGGCATCAGTGCCACTGTGGTCTTCCCAGGAGACTTCTCCATTTTGTGTCATGTTGAATTTATTGAATGAGTGCACTCTGAATTCTTGGAGAACACTGACTGTCCACCATACATTTTCATTTCTCTTCCTGACATCTTCCAAAGGCGAGACTTTTAGCTAGCAAGAACATACCGATAGCTTGGTGAGTTATTTTGCTGTTTCAAGTAGAATTAAGAAAATAGCCCTACCCCTTGACCAACAGAGGAGCTTCCATGGTTGGCTCCCTTGCCTGACCCTCCCAGACCTCACAGAATCTTCTTGGTCCTCACACCCACCTGCATTTTCAGAGAATGCCTTGTTTTCTAGCTGTTAGGTCAAGACGAGTTGATGTTAGGTAATATTCTCTTTCAACCTCCCCTGGGGTCAGGGAGCTGGCCTGGTCTGAGGCACAGGCATGAGCTGGGAGTTCATCCTAGGTTTCCCAGTGCTTGGCAGGCTTAGGAGCCAGGATGTGGGACCAACCCCACCGGCCTATAGCATGTGATCTTGAACTGGCCACAAGATTGATTGATGTGGTTCAAGGATACGTGGTTGGCTGAATGTGGTGGTGATCCTGGAAATTTGTTAAGCATTTGAATGAGCCCAATTTAGTGGCCCTTCATGTTGTATGAATGTCATGGCAGAGCAAGAAATTAGGGCAGATGCAGAGATATTCATAAATCTCATGTTCTTTTTTGGTTCTTTTTTTCTTACATGATTTGGCAGCCATGCCCAAGTGACATTTTACTCGTAGGCAACCCTCCCACCTCTAAACTAAACAGAAGTTGAGCTGTGATGGTTGACGAGGTCCATGAGTTCAAAGCTCCTTCTTGTTTCTTCCCTTCACCAGATACTTACTAAGCACTTATTTTGCCAAGGACTCTGCTGGGAGCAGAGGAGACAGTTACACATCAGGAAGTTGAGTGACTTCCAACTCAAAGCAGCTGGTCTCTCCTCCGGCTCTCTGCACCACAGGGCCACTTGGAACAGGGTTTGCAAACCACAGTCTATAGTGGGAGCAGGGAAGTGGGAACACGGCTAGGTTAGTATCTGATATTTACAAGGTAGTATATTAATAAAAACTCCAACTAGTGCATTTATCTTTTCCTCAGTAAACACTTGTGGTATAATAGCTGCCACATGCATTTTCCTCTGTCTAAAAACTGTCCCCTTTCTTCTCAGGACCCTCCTGCTGGCTGGCTGGAGGGAGAGGGGAGGGTCTGGCTTCTGTGGCTGGACCTTTGGTTTTTTGAAGGCAAAGGCTCTGACTTCTGCTTCCATCAAGGGAGGAGCACAGAGTGTGCAAGGGAACCCTGAGGGGAGTTCTCTGCTATGATGCCATGTTCAACTTGATGGTTCTCTGAGGATGGGCAGGAAATCAGCGGCAAGACTAGACTGGCGATTTTTGTGGGATTTTAAAAATCCTTTTGCTAATTTTAGGTTCCAGTTAAGATTTCACTGAGATTTAGCAGCCATTTACGATTCTGAGGCATGGTGGCCCCAGGTGCTGTATTCTATTCCAGGGCTGGGAACCTTTTCCCTGCCAAGGGTCATGGGGATATTGATAGCATCATTCACGGCCATACACATTATCCACCTGCTCCATTGGGCCAAACATTTAATTAACTCACCCCTAATGCCTTGGCAGGGCCAGACCCAATGACTTCACAGGCCTGATGTAGCCTTCAGGCAGCCCGAACTATGGTGCGGGTGCTAAGCCCAGCTCTGCCTCTCATTTCAGTCACATCGCAAGGCCAAGGTGAGGGTGTCAATGAGAAATGGGACAGTAGCCAAGGGCCCGAGACACAGCAGGCGTGCAGGAAGAATGACTGTTTTCCCTGTTGGGACTTGAAAGCCCCAGAGGGAAGTTAGGATTTCTGGTTGACCACGGGGGTGGATGGGGGGGCGTGGAGGGCAGGTGCTTCTCATTGACCATTTTCTAGATTGCTGTCTCCTCTTCACCGCTGGTTGGATGGTCACAGAGACTGCTCTTGGCACTGCTGCTATCACCACTGAGAAGGGTGTCTGCCCGCAGGGATGCCCGCCTGTCTTGCTGTAGCATCTTTATTGGCCCGGGATATGTGTAAGGCCACACTAGAATCCTGTGACTCAGGACAAATGGATTAAATCTGACTGATGATGGCTGTGCTCAGTTAAATCCCACGTGGAATGGGGGGCATACCTGTCCTGCCTGCCAGGTCGAGGCAGGCTCTGGTGAGGGAGGAGGTACGCAGTGCCTAGCCCCAGGAGATGTCTGTGTGATGCTCACCCCCAGCCCAGGCAGCTTCCCCTCGCTCCAGGCCTCACTGTGCCCATTCTAGGGGCCTGTCCTCACATGGCAGAAGCTCATTCTTGCTGCCTTCTGGAGCTGAGCATTGGTGAGGCGGTGGAGGGCTCACCTCTAGGCCTGATGTGTTTTTCTTGGCAGAACTTGAGAATGAGTCTCTGCCCCTGCCAGTGAGGCACCCCTCAGCATGCAGTGCCTGCTGCTCCAGAGAGGAATGGCGCTGAGGGCTCACAGGGAGCCAGCTTCTCCTCAGCCCTGTGAAGATGGGGCCCCTCAGCGCTGTGGAGATGGGGTGGCGTCCCAGGCACGAGTTGCTGTGAGTAGGCTCTGCATTGCTGCCTGTGGAAGGCCTCTGGCTCCGGGCTGGGCGTTGAACTTTATGTTGTCCTTGCCTTGCTCTTTGTCAAGTTTTATTTTTCTCTGAGAAAAACATGGTTGGTGAGACAAAGGATTTTGAGACCTGCAGAGGTGAGAGAGAGCCCAGCTGCTTTTTGTCCTCTCAGGGTCAGGTTTGACCACTAGATCCTTCCCAGAGGCGTAGGGGCTGGAAACCAGTCCTTTTGTTGCCTTTCTCTCTGATGAAGCAGTTGTAGTGGCCCGACGGTGCTCGTTCTGGTTTTCTTTTCCGTGGCTCTCCTGTACATCTGTTCGAGACGGGTGTCAGCTGTGGGCCCACGTGGCTCACTGGAGGTGAGGGCTCCTGCGTTCTTGCTCTGTGGGGCCCTGGACAACCAGCTGCAGCCTCATCTGCCGGTTACAAATGCAGACCCTCAGCAGGACCTGCTGAGTCAGGCCCCTTACCATGGTCACCAAGTGTTGGTGTCTGTATTGCGGTTTGTGAACAGGATAACATTGAAAAGTCTACGTATTTGTTTTAGCAGCAGCAAAAAGGGGCAGGTGGTCCTAGATTGAGAGGTCCTGTCTGCTGATGCTGTTGCAGGCTCATTCTCTCTAAGCATCTAGGCACTGTCCTTGCTTGCCCATGGCCTCTGTGCTATCCTGGATTTGGTTAGGAAGCTGGGAAGTGTGGCTGACACCAGCAAGTGAGTTCACATCTCCCATTCCATGTCACACTAGTGTCTGGAAGGTAAGACGCTCAGTACCAGGCTGCTTGGGCTGCCTGAAGAAATCGGGCGGGGTTGCTTGAACATTTCAAGGACAAGTGTTTCATGAACATTTCAAGGACAAGAGTTTTCATGAGGAGTCCAAGACTTGTCCTGGGGGTTGTGGGGGGGTGCCCCGTCAGCAGTGGGGGCCACTGCAGCCCTGAAGGCAGGCGGAGCCCGCTGGTGGGTGGTTTAAGAGAATCGTGCGATGGTGGTGACAGTTTTAAGAGTAAGCCTGCCATTCCCAGATAGGGCTCTGGGCAGGGCTCGCCAGCATCAGACCACTTGGATGAAAGAGAGTCGAGCCAGCCTCTGTGGGCAGGAGGTCCTGGGACCAGCGGCCTCTGTTTCTGGGGTGAAGCCTTCATCATGCAGGTGTCTGGGCCTTGAGCCCAGCTGGGACCTACGCTGGGACATTGCGGTTGGCCTGAAATAGGGTGGGCTGTGCCATTTGGCCAAGCACTGGGGAGATGGCCCTCAGACGATTTATGCTTCTTTAGAAAAAATGTCAAATTGTATAAATTCAAAGTTATTTAAGAAACATGCAATTTTGGTTGCCTTATTGAATAAAAAGATAACTAGATTGTCCTAGCACAGATAAAATATTGAAAGCACATATAGCTTTATTCTTTATTCTGAAATTAGGAACAGAGCAAAATTTACCTGAGGGTAAAGGAAGGTGTCGCCTAGCTAACATCACCTCTAATTTGTTTAATTTTATTATCCTGATGCCAGAACCGAGGCAGATCACACTTACTCTCTCCTGCTGTTTCATCTTCCTTTGCTTACTCTGATGTGGTTCTTCTCAAAGAATGTGTTGCACCTGGCTTTGGGAGTGTGGCTACATTTTCCTTCAATGTATCTGCTCCTGGCAGGGATGTTGGCCTCTGTAGGTTCAAGTCGGGCCATCCACGGAGCCTTCCTGGGAGACGGACGTGTGAGGCCAGGGGTGGGAGAGCCCCCTGGGCTGCCTCTGCTCTGCAGGCCTGGGCTCCCGACACTGGCTGGGTAGGAGGCAGGCACTTAGTCCAGCACACTGGGTGGGGAGTTACTGTGCTCAGAGGTGCTTTTGGTCACTGATTAACCATGTTGGGTAGGGCCTGGTTATACATACATGTATGTGTGTAGATATGTGTAGTATATCTACATATGTGTTTATGTGTCTGTGTATGTAGGTGTGTGTATGTGTCTGTCTCTATTTAGATGTTTGTACACAGGGTGGGCCAAAGGTAGATTTACAGCTGTGAGTACATGACACAGAGTTTATTCTTGTATTATTATATATTAACTACAGGCCCAATGCATGAAATTCATGCAAGATTAGGCCTTCCTGCACCTGGTTGCTGGCACCAGTTTCCCTCTGGCACCCAGGACCCGGGCTTTCCTTGCAGCCCCGGCTTCATCTAGAAGGTTGTCTGTGTCTGGAAGGTTGTCTGGAAGGACATCTGGTCTAATTAGCATATTATGCTTTTAATATAGACTAGAGGCCCGGTGCATGAAATTCGTGCTCAGGGGGCGGAGGGGTGTCCCTCAGCCCAGCCTGCACCCTCTCCAATACTGGGCCCCTTAAGGGAAGTTAGACTGCCTGTTTAGACCTGATCCCAGTAGGATCGGGCTTAAACGGGCAGTTGGACATCCCTCTCACAATCCAGGACTGCTGGCTCCCAATTGTTTGCCTGTCTGCCTTCCTGATTGTCCCTAACCGCTTCTGCCTGCCAGCCTGATGGATATCTAACTGCTCCCCTGCCAGCCTGTTTGCCCCTAACTGCCCTCCCATGCAGGCCTGGTCCACCCAACTGCTTTTCCCTGCAGGCCTGAGCCTCCTCCACTTGCCTTTCCCTGCAGGCATGGTTGCCCCCAACTTCCCTCCTCTGCTGGCCTGGTCATCCCTAACTGCACTCTTCTGCAGGCTCAATTGCCCCCAACTGCCCTCCCCTACAGGCCCGGTTCCTACCAACTCCCCTCCCCTGCTGGCCTGATCACCCACAACTGCCCTCCCTTGCAGGCCATCTTGTGGTGGCCATTTTGTGTCCATATGGAAGCAGTATCTTTGACCACGTGGACAACCATCTTGTGTGTTGGATTGATGGTAAATCTGCATATTACTCTTTTATTAGATAGGATAGAGGCCTATTGCATGAGTGGAGGCCAGCTGGTTTGCCCTGAAGGGTGTCCCAGATCAGGGTAGGGGATACCTTGGGGGTGAGGCAGCCTGGGCGAGGGGCCTGTGGTGGTTTGTAGGCAGGCCACGACCCCTGGTGATCCAAGCAGAGGCCCTGGTATCTGGGATTTACTTATCTTCCACAATTGAAACTTTGTAGCCTGGAGCGGAGCCAGCCTTATTCTCTCTCAGTGGCTGCAGCAATTTCTGTTGGGATTGATTTATCTTCTACAGTTGAAACTTTGTAGAAGATAAGTGGAGGCCAAGGCAGGCCAGGGCTATGGAAAGCTTGGCTTCCTCCATTACCAGGGGCAACCCTAGCTTCCTGCTCTCTCCAGCTCCATGGCTGCCATCATTTTTGTTGGAATTTATCTTCTATAATTGAAACTTTGTAGCATTGAGTAGAGGCCTGGGCCAGCCAGGGTGTGCAAAAAGCTTGGCTTACCCCATTGTCGGGGAAACCCAAGCATTCCTCCTGCTCTCTTTGTGGCCACACCCATCTTGGTTGGGGTCATTTTGCATACTCACTCCTGAATGGCTGGTGAGTGTAGCTTGTGGTGTAGTGGAGGTATGGTCAATTTGCATATTGTTCTTTTATTAGATAGGATTATTGTATTATTTTCCATGTGAATAACTGTAAACTTACTTTTGCCCCACCTTGTACATGATCCTCAGAGACATGCAGATATAATGTGGAGACAAGTGTGTGTATGCTACTTTCTGCATGCACTTTGAAACCATCCTGGGAGGATGTGAGGGAAGCTGATCTGCTGCACAGGTGAGGGCACAGAGGCCCAAGTAGGGGTGGCCTTGGAGTGCCGGGCTGGGTGAGACCTCAGCCTCTGCTTTCCTTCCCTTTGCTCTGCTATGATTTGTCACCCGCCAGGTCACTTCTGTGCATCAGTGTGATGGGTTGTCAAACTCCATGCCCTGGGTTTGGCCATATCTTTTTTTTAAAAAATATATTTTATTGATTTTTTACAGAGAGGAAGAGAGAGGGATAGAGAGTTAGAAACATCAATGAGAGAGAGAGACATCGATCAGCTGCCTCCTGCCTGCTTCCTACTGGGATGTGCCCGCAACCAAGATACATGCCCTTGACCGGAATCGAACCTGGGACCTTTCAGTCCAATACTCTATCCACTGAGCCGAACCAGTTTTGGCTGACCGTATCTTTATGTATTTGAAATTTATTCTTAATTTATTTTCTTTAAATTGCTTTAAAATATTTATTCATTTAGTTAATTAATATATATTTATTAATTTTTAGCTACTATTTTTTTTTTATAAAAGGCATTTCAGAATGTGCCTATTATTAGGTAGCTAGTATGATGGAGGACCATCAAGGAAAGGAAACTGTATAAATAAGTACCTGGATATGAATATGTGTTTGTGAGTGCATGCTTGTGTACCTCCCTTTGCCACTCAAAACATTCTGTGTATCACCCAGGTCCTTGTGCTGGACCGAGGTAGAGCCCACACCTTTCCATCAGTTTGCAGACGACACAGCAAGGGAGAGATCCCTCTCTCAAGGTTAGCACCTGGCAGTGGCTCACATGGGTGGGGCCTTAGCCTGTGCACCAGATGCAGGTTCAATCCCCAGTTAGAACATGCAAGAGGCAATCAGTCGATATTTTTCTCACACTGATGTTCCTTTCTCTAAAAATTAAATAAAAAATAAAATAAAGATCATTGCCCTTAATATGCTGTTGGTTGAGACTAAAAATGCTGCTGTGGGTCCAGCATCTCTGCTACCTTGAATAGCAGGTGTTAGGTTTGACCATGCGTGGGGTCTGCCCAGCCTCCCCAGGAACTGCCACCTCTGTCAGTGTGCACTGTTGGCTTTTTAATTCTCATCCCAGGATATATTTATTGATTTTAGAGAGGAAGGGAGAGAGAGAGGAAGAGAGAGGGAAACATCGATGTGAGAGGGAAACATCAGTCAGTTATCTCCCTCAGTTGACCCCACTGGGGTTTGAACCTGCAACCTACGTATGTACCCTCACTGGGAATTTACCCCTTTTGGTGTATGGAATGATGCTCTAAGCAGCTGAGCCACCTAGGCTACTGTTGGCCTCTTCTCTTCATGGTTTATGCAAGAGTAGAAGCTGCAACTTGGGTCATTGTTTTCTTTTCATTCCCTTTCTGCATATGTGTCCTTAACTTCTGATCCTTAAATTCTTACATAATCCTTTTAAAATATGTACAACTGATTGGTTAGATGCTTTCTTAACTCTTCAGTGATGTTGCCCTTGAGTGAATAACTAGAAGAATATATTAAGATATGGTTGCCTCAAATTAATCTTTTGTTTTAGAGTTCATATTCCATCTTTGGATTTTGGATCTGAGGTGGGTATAATAAAATATTGTCGTTCTGACTGGTAATAATTTATTCTTCTATTGACCATTTTGAATGGAGGGGAAAATTTATTTATCTCTTTAAAATGATGATAAAAAAGAACCAGCATAAAATTAGTATAAGGAAGCAAACTGTTGCTTTCTGTTTGTCATTTGAACCCAGCTCCCTAAAAGGAGGGGTATTTGGTGAAAGAGCCCAGGGAGGACATATAAGGGACCCGCTGCATAGGTGGCTGGCGAGGGTCATTTTCCTGTGCAGGAGAACATGCAAATTGCCTTTCTGTGGGTACTCTGTTACCCCCTCACAAAGGTTCTGTGGGGACGGACCAATGCATTTTGTTGAGGTTCAGTCTTGTGCCAGCTTGGAGAACATTGATTGCTTAGCTAATAGAGACAGATTTTGTCCTTAGACCCAAGCAAAATGCTGCCACATTCTTCTGGAGTCTCTGTTCACAGAAACCGCTTTGGCTTTAGCTGCAATTCAGTGGAAACATACACACACATATGCACACACACCCAGGCACACACATAGAGGCACACACAGGCACAGACACACAAAGGTGCCGGCATACACACAGAGACGCACACAGGCACACACAGGTGTGCACACGCGGGCACAGGTACAGGCACACACACAGATGCATGCACATACACAGAAGCACACACACACATAGCCACACACAGAATTTGACTGAGAAGTTGGCAAGGAACATGTGAGCCATATTCGGCCTGGAAAAATTAACACTGGCAAACTCCATGAAAAGCACTGGCGAGGAAGGCAGCAAGGAGGGAGTGTGGGGTGGCAGGACAGCAGCCATACTCCTCCAGGCTACCACCGTGGGCTGTGTGAACAGCACCGAAGGTTCCTTGGTCTATATGCACTGAATTGACCACACAAATCAAATGCTCACTGAGTTGAGAATCCCTTTATTTGGAAATTTAAACAACCTGTGCTACTCCAGGGCCAGTTGATACCTCTCTGCATTTGTAGATTTGCAGAGAAGAAAATGAAATGATACAGTAGCTGTTTCCTGTCTCTCCAGAGAAAAGGAATTTAGCTCCATGTAAAATGTAATCACTTTTTGTCTCAAAAAAGCTGGAAACATAATACTTGGAGATCATCTCAGACATGAAAAACAGTCGCATGCTCCACGCAACTTTCAACAGGCCAGTGCTACCAGGTGGGCCACCTGTGGATGCTGTGCTGCTTCCCTCTGCCCCCTGAGCACCTGCCAGGGAAGGGAGCCCAGAAGTAGGGCTCCTGTTCAGGAGTCCACTCTGGAGTGGTTCATGGTTTTGGTGTTGGTGCTGGGTCTTACACATCTTAGTCCACAAGCTCTGATATATAGGTAATTGGAAGCCTAAAATCAATCCTATTGGGTCAGGGCCCATGTGAAACAGATGTTGGAGTAGCATCTGCAATCCAGGAGGAGCTGGCTTGCATCCCGCGGGCCCCAGGACCAGTCCGGAGATACTGCATGTCTGTACCAGGTGCCTTCAGAACCCTCTCTCCCAAGGCCAGTTCTGCCTGTGTTTGAAGAACTGCTTTGGACATTTTATAAGGACCTTCTCTAATTTTTGCATACATTAGGACCCCAGTGAATAAGGTTGTACATGTTTTAGTATAGACAAACTGGCTCCATAGCAGCCTGAGTAATCTTTTAAAAATTCAGATACGATGGTATTCTACTCACCTCTACCAAGTGGAGGTCCCTTCTCTGACCTCCCACTATTCTTATAACAAAGAAAATTGTGCAACTAAGTCAGCACAGCCTTTATAGTGTGAATTCTGCCTCTGTTCATTCTGTACTGTCCCACCCCCTTTCCTGCCCCCACCACCTCTCTCTATGCTCCTGGTGCCACAGGGCCTGTGCATTTTTCTTCCATTCTCGGGAGTATTTCTCCTGTTCTTCTTCACCTGGCCAACTCTGGCCAGTCCTGGAGCTCTCAGGTCGCTCATAATCTCCTTTTCTTGATCTTTGCTGACTATGCTAATGCCTCTCTGAAACTTTGTATTTCCAAATACACTCCATATAACTTGCTTCTGTGGCATTCCTCCCAATGTAGTTAACGGGCCTCTTTGCCTCTGTATTGATTGATGCCAGTATTTCCACCAGCTTCAGCAGGCAAGAATATAACTGAAAGAATGAGAGAGAGGGGCCGAAAAACGAGGACTACAGGTTTTATTACAGGAGAAGGACCCTGCTAGGTTGTCTCACAAGGGGAGAACAGCAGCACGTGCAGAGGGGAAGACACCTTTTGAGGGGAGGAATGGGAAGGGATGGGGTTTAGGGTACTCGGCATGCACTGATAGGTGGTTTCATATAAGACACATGATTAGGCACTTAAGCACTTAGGAATCCAGAGCTTAGGGTACTTGGCAGGTGTTGATTGGTGGTTCAATGTATAGTCCATATAAGGTGCCTGGATAGGTGCTCAGGAATGTCCAGGCCACAGGTGCAGGTTACATCATACTCCATCCATCAGTTGGGGGAAGGGAGGATCTATCAATGACTTTCTGGCTACTGTTGTAGTGTCTCTATACATAGTGCTTGGTGCAGAGCAGATGACTGTGTAAGTATTTCTTCAGCAAATGGCTCCAGCAGTTGGCCTATTATTCCTGCTGTGGAAGAGGCTGTGGAAGTCTCTCAGCCTCCTATTATCTGAGCCCTTTGAAGTCCTATTTGAAAACCACACCAAATGGTTCACTTACAAACCAAGTGGTTACTCTTCAAGGGGTTTACTTATCAGTTTCTCAGGTCGCCTTCAATTCTAGAACTGAAGTTCTTTTGGGAGGGGGTGGTTGTGTATTTTGTGAGGTTAAGGGCAACTTGTGATCATGACTACTTTATACTCCCAAGATCTAAACATTAGGCATAAAAGCCCATAATGGGAAAAATGAATTTTGAGTTTCTTTTCTGCTTCTATTTCCATTTTCCAGTAATACCAACTTCCCCATCCCTCTCCCACCTCTTCATTTGGTGTGATGGGATCACATGTGAGTGTGTGTGTGTGACTGTGTGAACATGCTTGTGAGTGTGTATGTCTGTATGTGTGTGCATGAGTGTATGTGAGTGTGTTTGTATGTGTGATGTGTATGTGTGTGTGCATGCATGTGTGTATGTGTGTGAAAGTGTGAGTGTGTATGTGTAATGTATGTGAAGATGTGTGAATGTGTATGTGAATATATGTGTGAGTATGCATGTATGTGTGAGATAATGTGTATGTGTGATGTTTATGCGTGTATGTGAGTATGTATATGTATGTATGTGTGAATGTGTGAGTGTGCATGCATGTGTGTGTGTTTATGTGAATGTGTGTGAGTGTGCATGTATGTATGTGACTGTGTGAGTATGTGTGTGAGACAGCTGAGCCAGCAGGCATGTCCACCCCATGCTGACCTTCCATGTTTGAGTCGAGGAGTCCTTGCCACACACTGGGAAGAGGAGAACCTACCGAAACTCCTGCTTCTGGTTTTACTCTTACTGTATTGACAGGTGGCACAGTAATTCTCAGTGGGTTTGCCTATATTAAGCAGGGCAATATTTTTAATTAGGCAAACATATTTAATCCAAAATGAGTTCATTCTTTTTTGTCTATTTTTAAAAAAATTACTGCTTACTGAGAGTAATCCAGCAGCAGGTGGAGAGAGGGGCTGGCATGGGGGTCTCAGGGCTGAAGGCCTGAGCCAGGTGTGCCTGGGGTCAGCCCCTGCGTGGGAAACCCGTCTTCTCTTCTCGTGGCCTTTCTTTCTCTTCATGACCCAGAGAGTCGTGTTCAGAAGGGCAAGTCCTCAGGGTGGACATTCATTTGTGCTCTGGCTCCCAGCTGCGCAGCCTCTCGGTCACACTCCATGCCTTTAGCTCCTTAACAGAATCATGCATGAGAAGCATGGCAGAAAGACCTCGGGGCCTCCGGTCAGAATGTGAAAGGTGACAGGCACTCAGCTCTGAAAACCAACCCTTCATCCCACTTTGCAAAACTCAGTCTTTCTGCAGAAGGAGTTTGGGGAGGTAGCTATTTTGAGGTTTAGGTGCTGCATCTAAGACTCAGAGACAGGGTGCCCAAGAACAAGAACCAAGCCTGGGTTTCTCCAGGAACCAAGTGCCACAGCCTGCTCCTCTTGCTGAGGGTCCTGAGGATTTGGAATAGAAAGACAAACATAAAAACAACCCTTGTATAGAAAACACAGGTTGTTTGGAAGGTGGGAGGAGACAGGAGCCTCCAGGATGGGAGGCTGGCTGCTCTGTGTACAACTGTTCCCCGTCCACAGTATTGAGATGTGCGTGATGGTGTTGAGAATGCAGACCGCTACCTACAAGACTGAGCGTTGGGCCTACTGAGGATGACTCTCAGGCAGGGAACGGATCCTTTGACTGCCACACTCTTCTTTCTCAGAGTCTCCCACCTGCTCTTCTTCTGAGACCCTAAGAAGCACCAGGTGCTTAGAAAATAAGATATAAAGGCCATTCAGTGCCCCTGAAATTCCGGGACAGGTCTGTCTCCTGTGAGGAGACCTAGATCAAATATAGTCCATGGAAAGAAAGGCAGCCCCAAAGGTTGATCTGCAAATGGGTTCTATATTGTGTGTGTCAAAAGGTGAATGTGAAATTATTATTTTATATCATCTGGTAGCCCTCAGACAAAGGGATGTTATCTGACAGATTTCCTCGTATATCCATCAATGAAGCCCCTAACCCTAGCCCTAGCCCTAATCCTAGCCCTAGCCCTAGCCCAGTGGTCAGCAAATTCATTAGTTAATAGAGTGGTAAACCATGGCTCGCGAGCTGCAGTTTGCCAACCACTGCCCTTGTCCTAACCCTAGCCCAGCCCTAACACCCACACAGCCTGTCCTGCTGCTTCATGCATAGCCACGCCCACAGGATCCAGCATGTAGGCTTTAACATCTGCAGTGGGTTAGAAAACAGATAATACCAGCCCTTCTTCAGAAAAACCATTTCAAAAATATTGTTCTCAGAAAGACACTGTTGCTTTTTATGCAAAGGACAGAAACATGATGTGTCTCAACTTTGAAAAGGTGAGTTGTCGCCGAAACCGGTTTGGCTCAGTGGATAGAGTGTCGGCCTGCAGACTGAAGGGTCCCAGGTTCGATTCCGGTCAAGGGCATGTACCTTGGTTGCGGGCACATCCCCAGTAGGGGGCGTGCAGGAGGTGACTGATCGATGTCTCTCTCTCATCGGTGTTTCTAACTTTCTGTCCCTTTCCCTTCCTCTCTGTGAAAAATCAATAAAATATATTAAAAAGAAAGAAAGAAAGAAAGACTTAAGTGGTGGGGGAAGGGGTAAAAAACTGAGACAGTTAAATCACAGCACCCAGCTGTGGGGAGGGAGAATCCCATGTGAACTCTGGTGACTGGGGCCCTTCCTCCTGGATTAAACGCTGTTCCAGTCACTAAAAGTAATAGGAAATGCTGAAATGGAGATTTTTTGTTGTTGTTTCTATTTTTCAGCCGTTTATAATCTGCCAGCAGGGATATTTGATGGCATCAAAGACATGGCCAGAAAGCAAGAAGATACGTGCACGCGCACGTGCACACACACAAACACATACACACACAGTTTGGTATTTCAGAACCCGATGTCACAGATGGCCTTTACTGACGGACTATTGTGTGTTGTTTAGTCTTGGAAC